>PVJO010024423.1:0-24416 GCA_004026905.1 Hystrix cristata | reverse complement strand
CTACCTGCTAAATGAACATTTTATATATACTGGGAACTATGTATCATGTACTAAACCTGGTTCACAGATATTAATTTTCACAACTCTGTGAGGAAATTGGTCCCACTTAACAAAGAAAGGAATTTTAGTGAAGTCACAGAGCTAGTGGAAGTAGATGTCTGATTCCAGAGATCACATCTAGGCTGTGTCAAGAGAATAAACTGTAACTAATCATGACTGTATCCTCCACTGAGTTAGCACAAAACCAATACGTAGTAAGTCCTGAAAAAATATTTATGGAAAGAATAACCTAGTGCAATAGGCATTTCTGCTCTGAATTTAGAGGCAAGTGAAGTTCAAAAGAATTTTAAGACTTGCTCAATTATACCACAAATGGAGGAGTTGGGATGGGAACTCGGATCCCCTATATATCAAGGCTGTGCTCACCGGAAATACTCTTGACTTTATCTCCTGGGAGAGATTAAGTAGGTAAAGAAGATAGGCTGACTGGTGAGCAAGTACTTGAAAACTTACAAATTCAACGGGGGTAGCTTGAGTTGTTTTGAGGACAAGCAACCAACAAGAACAAAAATTATTGTATTTTCTCAGATGAAATTTATTTGTCAGAGTTTCCCTTCCCTTTCAGAGACTCTAAAGGGTGTGAAAATCATTTCCCTGTACTTCTCTGTGGTTTTAGCTGATGGGTTCATGGAATTTCTTCAACAACCTTATATAACCTTTAGTGGATATCTCAGTTTGGCTTCCCCCAAGACTTCAACACAAGGAACTTATTTGGGAGGAGCTGAGAACATGCGTAAGAGAATAGAAAAGTGATTCAGAAAAAGGAAGGCATCCAATAAGGAGTGCTTATGAGACTATCCACCCACAAAAGGTGACTGGAAAGTATCCAATGGGGAAGCACAGGGAAAGAGTGTGAAAGGTCTCAAACTGATCCTGCAGGAGGGGAAAGAGAATTGAGGTTTTACACACCAGTGGCCAAGAGTCATTCTGCTCAGGGCTATTCTCAGGGGTGTTAATTCCTTAGCACTTCATGCCTGCAATATACAGGTGAGTTGTGCCCCCCTCTGTTCCAGAAAAAGCCATTAGATACAAAGATACAGATACTGCCATTTGGAAATCAGCAGGAGCACTCTGAAAAGGTAGCGTTCAAGAGACACAGACAGGGAGCCAGTAGAGACTGCTAAAAGAAAAAGGAGCTCATTTTGCTGCTTACTCTTATAGCAGTTCTCCAAGATGGCAATTAAATGGAGAAAATACAATCTCCTACTTATCCAACTGGGATTGTTGGAGGAAGGTCATGTGAGTACTAGGCATTTTAGGTCAGGCACTGCACAGTCATTTCTCAAAGGGGGATGCGGTTGGCAATGGGCCACATCTATTGATTACAGTGTTGATAAGCAGCCTGTGCCTGTATCTCTTAACCCTGGATCCATTTAAAGGGATTACTGGGTTTGGTTGTGGGGAAAAAAGCATTCGAGTATCTGTACTTGGGGGATGGAGGAATGGATGGTAAGAGGAGAAGCCTCAGAAAAGGTATCCTTGCTCTTAATCCCTGAGGAAAGAATACATACATTTTCTGAAATATCAGTGTGTTTTCCAGAACCAGTGAGATCATGGAAACCATAATGTTTGCCATGTGCTCTTGCAACCACAGTTATGCTAATTAAACCAGGGGTCTCTGGTGAACCTAGAGTGTGGAGTGGTGGACAGCAGCAACACGTGCCACCATGCCTTGTGAATCTGACCCATCACAACCAATGACTGGAGGGAAACTATTCTAAGAGGGCTTCGACTGTGGATGCGGGGTCTGGAGGACTTCAGATGCTGTTACTTTTCCTCAGTGTCTTAAACAAAGAGGCTCTGATTCTCTTGAGGAATTACAATAATTGACCCTCAAGAAGCCACAATAGACATGCCTCAGCATTTACAACTCTACCTCTAGAGGTAAGTTAAAGTATTGACTATGCTTCCAAACCACCATACAATCCTTATTCCAAAGACACCTAAAAGCACCTAGGGAAAGCAGATTTGTTCTGTGTCTATACAATCTTCTGCTTCTTCCTCCCTGTCCCTTTCTCCTTCCTGCCATCCCTTGCTCTCCATATAGAAAATGTCTTTAAAACATAGTGGCTCTGTGTATATTTGCATAACAGCAGTCCTCTCTATAAAAATAAATCCTGAGTAGATTGCTCTACTGTGTGTACATGTGGGCATACATGTCACATACACAGATTTATTTTTCCAAGAACAAATGTCTTAATGTTTCTTTTCCTTGAAAAAAATCACCAACTGCCAGAATCTCAAATTCCATGTAGAACTTTGCAATAACAGAGAAATGAAATATAGTGAGGAGCTAGATTTTTGTTTTAAATAGCCCCGAATCTCCAAAGACTTCACAAGTCAAGTAGAAGGCTATTCTTAGAATGGCCTCATTTGTCCTCTACAGTAGGTGAACAATCTTTAGGACACTGAACAGTGATTAAGCAACCAGGGTTTATCTTTTCACTGAAGCAAAGAGGGGCCATGGCCAGACTTAGGAATACTGCAGAACTGTGGGGAAATACAGATTTGGAATTAGGTGGGTTTGAGTTCAAATCCAAGCCCTACTTCTCATTCGAACAGGTCTGTCAGTGTCACAGAATCCATTTCATTTTCTAGAAAATGGCCAATTGACATGGCCATCACAGGCGTCGATGTACTACATGTGAAAGGTCTGAAGGTGGGATGTACTATTGGAAAGCACCTGGCACAAAGTAGGGATCGAGAATCACAAAGGGTCTCAGATTTGATCCTACTTGTAAACTAACAAGCAAGCCTGACACAGCTTTATAGATGTAGAAGATATGAGACTCATGAATGAAGGACAGTTTATTACTTAGACACATAATAGAAGGCAGAAAATCAGCATTTTGTGCATGTTCACCAAGCCCCAATTCCCATAGGGTGACCCAAAGAGGCCCAGGAGACAACAGCACATACAGTGGATTTTATTACAGAAGAGGAACCCTGATCTTAGGAAAGCCGAACCTTGCACAATGGACAGTAAGCATGCTTTAATTTTGCTCCAAAAAGAGATGCTGGCTTATTATACTAGGTGCTAAGTCAGTTGGCGCTTCGCTCTTGAGGCAGGCACAATGTCTGCCTTCCAAAGCTGTTTGCTGCACAAGCATCTTTAAAAATGTGGTCCAGAATAAGGGGTATAGAGTGTCTCTGCTGCAAAAAGCACAGGAATGTGAGAGACCCACAGAGAATAATCTGCCGGTAGTATGAAGTATGATCAAAATACATGATGAATGTTTAAATTTTAAAGATGTATTACGGTAAAAGACACGTTGCCGTTAATCCCCTTCGTAACACTTCCCCTTGCTTTGAGCACACTTAACCTATTGTCCTTGCCACTTTCTGAAGAAGTTCTGGAAGTCTACTTTCATGAGGAATGATCGAAAATATGGTGAATGCTGTTGCCCCATGCCATCCAATAGAAAAGCAGTCTTGTAAAAAATAGTATGGTGCACCCTCATCTACCAGATTTGTTACCATGCAACCTCTGGATTTTCCCCAAAGTCAAAATGGCTATGAAACATAAATGTTTTGAATCAATTCAGGTCACTGAGGCAGTCATAGCAGCACAACTAATGACATGAAAAAGAACCTCCAGAGCTGCTTCAGAAAGTGGCAAGAATGATGGGCTAAGTGTGTTGGAAGTGAGGGGGAATACTCTGAAGGAAGTCAATGCCGATGTGTCTTTTATTGTAATGAATTTTTGAAAATGGTTTAATCGTCACTGTATTTTTTGATCACACAGCATAGATTCTCAGTAAGTAGTAGTTGGCAATGGAGGTGAGAAAAGGATAAGAAAGAAGGGTAACCGCTTCCCTGGCTTCTGTACTGGTCCTGCTTTGTAGGGCCTCGAGGAATAATGTCACATGAATCCTTGTTACGAAGGAGACTCAGTACAATGCTATGGGGGGAAAGAGCTGTCAGAGTCGTAAAGACATGGGTTCCGTTACCAACTCAGCCGCTTGCCTGCTGGGCAAACTAAGGTATTTCTTGACTTTTGTGGTACGCTACTTCTCTACCTATAAAAAGGAGGTCATAATACAAGGTACTAAGTACTTTATTGTGCACTGACAGATTTAAGTGTGTATGAGATATAGAAAGATCCCAATAAATGGTAACTATTGCCATTCTTATGTGAAATAGGCATTTAATGAATATCTATGATGTGTCCTTCATTCCTTCATTTGAAAAAACACTACTGTGCTGGGACCTTGTGGCAACTGTGGGGATAGGCAGCAGTGATACAAAGATAATCCTACAATGGTCATTGCCTTTGAGGACAGCACAGTTCACGGGTAGAAACATCTCAATTCTAGCAATAGGAGGTAAGTTCCAAAGAAGAGGTCAAAACCAAGCGCTCTGAGGAACTCAAGGAGAGAAAACCAAGTCCGGAGGAGGCTGTCTTTCCAAAGAGGAAATACTTGAATTTATTTCTGATCACTCCCACTTTAGCTCCAAATGGAAGAAATGAAGAAAGATCCTGAGATATGATGCTCCTGTATACCCTGAAACACAGAAAAAAAACTCTCCCATCTGTCTGCTTTTGTGAAAGGAGAAAAGAGAAGGGAAGTGAAATGAAAAAGAATGGAAATGGAGGGAGAGGACAACTCATCATTTCCAGTAAGTGCTGAGAGTGTCAGGGGCCAATAAATAGTACTTGTCCCCTCTCTAAGGTCCAAACCAAATGGGCAAGAGGACAAAAGTCGGCATAAAGAGGGCAAGATATAACACATTACTGATAAAACTGATGTTAGAGATTATTCAGGCACCCAGGTCCCTTCAGTTTGTGAATATGCCATTCTTTTAGGGTTTTAGATAATATAAGGAAGAAAGAAAAGTTCCAGAACTAGAGGCATTCTCTTTAAGGAGATGACCTGGAGGTTATACACAGCATTCAGTCCGTGTCCTGTTGGACCAAACTTACTCATGTGTGCCCACTTAGCTTCGAGGGAAGCTTGGAAGTCATGCTTCTGTTCAAATCCAGCGGGTTCTGTCACCAAAGAAAGAGGTTTGAATAAACATGTAAAACTATTAGTAGTCTTTATGACAGGTTCCAACAGGAAGTAGATAGAGGCAATCAGAGTTGGCAGGAAGTTTTGGACATATTTTTCAGAAAATAGTTGAAATATAACAAGGGTTCAGTGGCAATGTTAAATCTGAGACAGACAGTTGAAAGCCATCCTCATAATGAGGAGACTTTCTGAAGCCATAAGAATACCAAGGAGGACAGTTCAGAGACCCCTCAAAAATGTCCAAGAGAAACAGCTTTGAGGACACCTGCCTTAAAGTATTGAGGATAGAAAGAAGAGTCAGAAAAGTAATCGAGAAATAGGAGAGGCGATTTGATGGGCTTTATGTGATAGTAGTCAAAGGAAGAGAAATAGGAGAGAGAGAGAAAGAGACAGAGAGAGAGACAGTGAGAGAGAGGGGGAGACAAAGGAAAACAGAGACAGAGCGAATCTCAAGAAGAAAAGCATAGTCAACATTGATTAATGCTACAGAGAGAATAAAGATGGAGTTAATAAAGAGATGGCCGTGAGATGTAGTTCAAAGATAACAAAGTAACTTTGAAGAGAACAGAATCAATTAGACTCAAGAAGGAAGAGCCATATTTCAAAGGATTAAGAACGGGGTAGGTAGTGAATATGTAATGGAAACAAATACAGGCATTTTTAAAACAATTAAATCACAAATAAAAAAGAATAGTCAAGACAGTACCTTGAGAGACAGGAGGCTCCTCAAAAGGTGCTTTGGAGAATGAGGAAGATGTGCAAAATCTTGGGAGCAGAGGGGAAATGTACAGGAGAGGAGGTAAGGAAGAAGATATAAGAAGACAAACTTCCTGGGCAGGTTGGGACAGGAAGTAATGGACTGAGGGGATTTATAGGGAAGTGGATACTAGACAGACAGAAGAAACTCTGTTTTTGGAAAAGTATAGAAGGGGAAAGAGGGTAGGTGACATAAAATGGGAGGCTGGAGAGGCAATAGATAGGAGGGTGTGTGATGGTTTCTAGTCTTCTACTAAAAAGGAGAATAGACGTGCAAAGCAGATGTTTTCCAAAAACCGCCTTAGCACTATTTCCACAACATACTTTTCCAGAACCCTGCCAGTCCTCCATCAAGAGACGGAGTCTATTATTCTTGTTGAAACTGACAGTGCCTTCATGACTCTTCCAACAAATAGAATGCAAGAGAAAATTATGTGTTCTTTTAAGGTGGGATTAGAAAAGCTAATACATCTTCCATCTGTCTCTCTTTCTTGGGATGCTCATCCTGGAAACTGAGCCATCTTATTGTAAGGAAGCCCAGATTACTTGGAGATGTTATGTGTAAGTACTCCAGTCAACAACCTTGGGGCTGGGGATTTAGCTCAGTGATTAGAGTGCTTGCCTTGCAAGCACAAGGCCCTGAGTTCAATCCCCGGCACAAAAAAAAAAAAAAGAGTACATTCCAGTCAACAACCTTAACTAAGGTCGCACATTAGTCAACAAGCCTTCAGATGGTTCTAGCCCTCAGCTGTCAAGTCACTAGCAGCCTCAGAGTCTCCCAGCTGAGACCCCTTTGTGTAACAGAGCTAAACCATTTCTTTTGTGCCCTGTCCAAATTCCTGACCCCAGAATCCCTGAGTACAACTAGTGCTTGTTTTATATCACTGGATTTTGTGGGTAATTTCTTATGTAGTATATTAGTCTGCTTTCCCATTGCTGGGACACAATGCAAGACTCACTGCCACATCTTCTTTTCCTGCCAGTCTGCACTCTTCCTCTTTATTTCCTGTCTTACAAAGGTTGGCAGCACTAACCAGCTACTCAAGCTAGAAAATGGGGAAGGCCCTTCTGATACCAAACCCCTCTTCTTCACTCCTATATGTCATTGTTTCATTTAAAATCTTAAGCATCTCTTCTTGTACCATGTTGCATAAGCTAGTTTACAATACTGACTGCAATTATTCTCCTCTTTGTGTCCATAACTTTTGCAAGGTGACTTTGCAGTTCTTCCCATTAACTCCTTTATGCTGAAGATTGCATTTTTAAAAAAAATTTTGCATGAAATTCTGTTATGGCTTGTATCTAGATGCCCCCCTCAAAGCTTCATGCACTCATAGTTGAGACTTTTCGGAGCTGGCTAGGATTAAGAGTGTGATGCTAGGATTAGGGAAGGCCCACTCTGGGTGTGGGTGACACCACCCAAAAGGCAGATAACCTGGAAGGGATAAAAGAAAGAAGGCAGGCTACTGCTGCTGCTGCAGCTGCTTGATTTCTTGTTTGTTGCCTCACTGTCTCCTGCCTGCTTGCCATGGACTGTTTCTCCTCTTCCATGGCCCTCTGCCATGCCACTCTGCCTTGGAACCAGCTGACTATGAATTGAAATCTCTACAAACTATGAGCTGAAGTAAACTTTTCCTCCTCTGACTTTGGGTGTTGGGTATTGTGTCTCAGCAACAAGAAAAGTAACTAAGACAAATTTTTATATGTTACCTAGAAAAATTCAAGGAACAAGAATTTGAAGAGAAAAAAAATTATTATGTTCCATTGTTATGGGCATTCCAAAAATGGAACACTGGGCATTGAAGGGTTAAGAGATAAAAATCTGTTTCTCTTCCCTCAATTCTGAGCTGGTTATATGATTTGCATTGGCCAAGAGAATAAGGCACAAATGATACTGTGCCAGTTCTAGATCTAGGTCTTGGAAGAGGTCTTGTGCACATCTCTCTCTTTTGGAACTCTGCTTAGCTGTCATGTGAACAAACTATGACCAATCAGCTGGAGGATGACAGACCAAATGGAGCAAAACAAGCCATCACACCTGCCATCAGCACAGAGCAGACAGCCCCAAGCAATATAGCCACTGATTGCAAATGTATGAGTGAGCTCAACTGAAAACAGAAGAATCGCACAGCTGAGCCCACCCAGATTGCCAACACACAGAATTGGGAGCTAAACAAGTAGTTGCTTCTTTAAGCATTAAGTTTTGAGGTAATTTCTTATGTAGCAAAAGCTAACTGAGACATGAGACAGTGGCTTCCTAAATAATATCCTTATTTCCAAAGTTACCAATTTCCCCACCTCCCAACAACCACTACCAAAGAAATCTGCCAAACACACAAAAAACTCAAATCTCAATTTTTTTACTTTCCTACTTAAAGGCTACCAGTCACTTCATCAACCACATAATAAACTCACCCTTCTTAGACTTAGAAATGATTAAGTGCTCTTTAAAATTTAGTCCCAACTTCATTTCCCAGAATTCCTCACCTTCTTGCCCTCCCCATCTCTTAACTTACCATCTGGGTGTGTCCCACTATTCTCAGTACTATGAAAACACTCCATACTTGTATTTCTCCAGGGTTTTCCTCTTATAGGTCTTTCTACTAAGAATATCCTTTCCCCTGTCCATCTTTATGTGTCTAGAACCTTGCACATCCTCTGGCATATAATAGGTGCCCAGTATATGTTGAAATAAATGACTAAGTTATATTTCATGATGGAGCTATTATCCAGTTATAGCTACCATTTAAGAGTACTATGAGAAAGTCACAGCAATCCTATTAGGTATATATTATCACTATCATCATCATCCCTATTTTGGAGAAGAAGGAACTGAGGCTTAAAGAACGCAGATAATTTACCCAAAGTTAGTCTACTAACAAAAGGTGGATCTAGTACTAGAAGACCTGGAGAATCCTATACTATTCTCTAGTATTTTTCCTATAAGCCCCACCTTTACGAACATCTACGTACCTGTTTTCTTTCCTAACCCTTCCTGACCTTTTCAGTCTTAAACTTGTAATAGTTCAAAGTATTTGCCACTAGTTTGGTCCTGATCTTCTTTCATTTAATGGGTACTTTCCAAAGGAGACTGAAAGCAAATCTAAATGTACATTAAGAGCCAAAATTTTAGGCATTGATTTGTACAATTTCTCTCAGAATCTAAAACTCTTTCTCTTAAATAGGTTCTTCTCTTATACTGGTAGTAGGAAAACTGTGGTATGGCCTTTGGCCTGGTTTTCTACAGCCCTCAACCTAAGAATAATTTCTACATTTTAAAGGGTTGTAAAAAAGAAGAGTATACAACAAAGATCCATATGTGTCCCACAAACCCTACGATATCTACTATCTGGCTCCCTCAGAGGGAGTTTGCCAACACCAACCTAGGCCGTTCTCTCCCCTCGTATACTGCCCTGACTCAGCTTGGCTTCCTCCAGAAGCACATTCCAAGGAAAGGACTCCAGTATAAGTTATCTAATTAGGTGGCAATCCCAGAAAACACCAAGACTGAGACAGAGAAGGGATGTGAAGGTAACCAATAAGCTGTGCTTCGTCAAACAGCTTGTCCTGTGGGCGTTAGAGCTTAAACTCCAGGCTGCAAGAGCTGGGTATTTATCCACCGACATCCATCGGCCATTGGCTAAGGTCTACTCAATTCTCCAGCACTTCTAGCCTTCCCCGAGCAGAGACAGAGAAGGTTCCTGTTGCCTGAGAAGCCCTGCAGGCACAGAGCAGCATGTGCAGGCAGTGGGATGTCAGACTAGCAAACACAGAAATAAATGCCAGGAGGATACAGGTGGGACATCGACAGCATTTGCCACAACCCTTTCCCCCATTCTCCTAGGAATAAATTATACGTTTTGAAAAAGTACACCAGTGTCAAAAATTTAAAACTCACAGAGTGTTCAGAACTACAACTATTTCTTCCTCTTGAGCTCACATCCCTACTGATGGTATTCACTAATAGACGTCTCGGTTTCTCAGCTTTAATCACAGGTGGCTACTTAGATTTTTAGAATTGTTCTTCCTCATCAAGGATTCTTCCTCCTCTTTCCCCTAATGTGGAGACTAGATGCATCTTTATGGTTGTGGGGAAGATGGCCTTGTCTCCCTGCTGTCCCCTGGAGGACCCTAGCCCACCTGATCACTTGGCTCCCCTTTTGTTCCTCGCTGAGGCGTGGGTGGTCTTCTGGGCACTGTGCCAGCATCCCCCACTCTCAGTCTTAGGGAGTCATTGCTCCCCTTGTGAGGTCTCCAAATTCTGCAGCTTTTGTGTGCAGGTGTACTCAAATCCACCTGCTCTCTCCATGCTTCCCCGCCCGAGCGAGGGCCCGAGAACCGCTGCTTTCTGGAGTGTGCAGGGTGATGAGGCTGCTGCAATGCCTTTCTCCGCTGCGGTCACTTCACTTTTCCCTGGTCAAGGAGGAAGAAGCATGGCACCGTGGCAGGTTTCTCTGAGAGAGTGGTATCCATCCAGGATGTACCCAATGCTTCCCTTTCTCCCAAGCCTATCTGGGGACTCCTATCACCCCTTACTTCTGCCCCCCTGCATAATTCAGAGGGCGAGAAGGGGACAGACAGGAGGGCACTTGTGTCTTCATTCTTTGTCTGTACTGAGCTTTACCTCCCAACCCTAGAAGGCTGTTCTGTTTCCTGTGTAGAGTTTCCCTCACTTTCACTAAGTCATCGTCCTATCTCTTTGTATGGATTTTCTATGACCAACAAAAATATCCACAGACCGTGCAGCTTAGAAACAACATATATTTCTCCCAGGTCTGGAGGCTGAGAAACGCAAGGTCAGAGGGTGGCAGATTTGGTGTCCGGTGAGGATCTGCTTCCTGGTTCAGAGACAGCACCTTCTCACTGTGCCCTCACATAGCAGAAGAGGCAAGGCAGCTCTCTGAGGCCTCTTTGGTAAGAGTCCTTTAGGAGGGCTGGGTCCTCGCGATCCAGTCACCCCCCAAAGGTCCCATCTCTTAAAACTATTACACCAGAGAATGCATTTCAGCATGAATTTTGAGAAGACACAAATATGCAGACCATAGCAACTCTTGAAACCTTGGCTTCTATTACTTAAGAGCCCAATTCATTGAACCCTAAGAAAAATCTTTTCTTTCCCTTTACTAGCCTGGCTTTCAAGACGATTGTCACAATAAGGGGTTTTCAAACTCTACCTAAAGCTGAGCAATGACTATTTCGTCCTATGCCATATCTACCTCCCCCTCCCTGAACAGTAAGCCTCCAACTTATGGCCAAATCTAAATGGCAGAAGAATAACAGGTGATTTTCCTCCTCCTCCTCCTCCTCCTCCTCCTCCGCCTCCTCATTCTTCTTCAATAAAACTATCTACCAAAAGGAGAAAACATATTTGGATAATATTTTGAAACATTATCCTAATATCTGAGTTGAAGAATAAAGTTACAGGAAATTGTGAAGTATTGGCTTCTATTTTTAATTATGTCGACTCCAAGAAAATGAAAATTGGCTTGCCAATAATTAAAATATTGGCTGAATTTTATTCCATTTTGCATAAATGTGAATTCAAGTTAATTGCGGCTATCCAGAGGGGAATTTTGAAGCCACAGGGAGAAACCCTTAAATACTACTTCAACTACACCAGGTAAAACATTTTAAAGGGTTCTCCCAGGGTAGAAGAAGCAAGATTATGAATTTTAGAAGAAAAAATTCTCATCATCAATCATCAGCTGATAGATCAAGAACATCTACCAGAAGTCACATTTGTGTTAATGACAATTTCATTTCCCTTACAATTCTAGGTCCATTTGTTAAAAATCTTGTAACATAGTTGGGAAAGGATGAGTCTGTATATGGATAAGATGAGAGTGGGTAGGGAGTTCCATTGGGCTACTAGAACAAGGCCAGAAAAGATCAACATCCCTAATTATCGAGGTGATGAATATTTCACCATTAGTGGGTTATTCTTTCTAATCAGCAATGTTCTTTTAAGATATTTTCATTAATTTCAATGAATATTTAACACATATTATTCACATCTTGCTGTGCTGGGGCTCACAGATGCATTGGGGATGGGAGGTGGGCAGAGATGGGGAAAAAGCAATTCATTCATTCATTCGTTCATTCATTCATTGATTCATTAACACTTTGGTGCAACTTAGTTTTTGCACAGGTCTTTCTTTTCTCTGGGAATTGAGCTTAATGGGAGCCTTGGCTATCTGGAGAGAGAGCCAGAAGCAGGAAAAGAATGAAAGCTGGAGGAGACAACCACGAAACACTATCATATTTCCTTGAGTTTACTTGCAATTTCTTCTTCCCTCACACTCGCATTTTAATATTCTTAAGTCACAATTTTTCCTGAAATCTATAAATAGATTTAAGAAGGTGCTGCGTTTCTTTGTCTTAAATTATTATATTAGGCTTGCTATTAAATAGTGTTTCGTATAATCCAAGGCATGTTGTACTTGAAGAGAATATTAATATTTTTAATTGAAACTTTCAGGTAATTGTAGATTTATATGAAATTCTAAAATATAAGAGAGTCCATGTACCCCTTATCCAGTTTTCACCAAAGTTAACATTTTGCAAAACTATAGTACACTATCACAATGAAAATATTAGCAATGTATAGATCATAATAAGATTCTGCCAGTTTTATTTGTCCTCCTGTGTGTTCATTTCTATGCAATATTATCACATCTTTAGGTTTGTGTATCTTGACTACAATCAAGATTTTGAACACTTTCATCACCACAAAATCCCTTCATATTGCCCTTTTGTAATCAGATCTACCTTTATCCTGCCCACATCCCATCCCTAAACCCTGGTAACCAGTAATCTGTTCTCCACCTCTAAAATTTTGTCATTACAAAAATATTTATATAAATGCAATCATACAATATGTAGCTTTTTACAATAGTTTTTTTTTCATTTGGAATAATTCTCTGCAGATTCATCTGAGCAATGTGTATTATATCAGTTCTTCCTTTTCCTTGTTGAGTAGTTTTCCACAGGCTATTTACCTGTTCACCTGTTGAAGGACATCTGAGCTATTTCCACTTTTCGGCTATCAGATCAGCAGATAGTAGTATTTATAATATCTATCACATATGCTAGGTCCTTTTGTATTTGCTGTCCCAAATAATTTTTACCCCAAAAAGTCCTTGTGAGATAAATATTAGTATCTGCAATTTATAAATGAAGAAAGTGAGGCTCTGTGGTTCCGATTTACATGCCAACATCACGCAGTTGTCAAGTGGCATGGTCAGAATTCACATACAGAATTCAAATCCCAACCCCATGAGTGCTAGCTGTCAGGTTACCTGATGTTCTTCTCTTGGGCTATCGTGAGTGTTGGGCTGGGGCTGGTCAGAAAGAGCCCAGAATGAGGATACTCAGGGCTATTTGTCCACCCCTAGGTTTCTCCATTATTTTCCCACCATAAATTAGGAAAGACTTGAGGAACTGTCCAGTAAAATGCCGGGTAGATCGCCCGCTTGGTGGACTTCTGTTTTGGAGTTGTCTGTGCTTAAAAGGTCATCAACAAACCAAATTTAAAAAGTAAAGGTGAGATTTGGCTTCCCTCCCCTTGATAAACACGCAATTGCTTCTTGTGTGCTTTTCTGCTTTCTTTTCCAATTGGCAAATGTATTAGGGGAGTGATAGCTGAGCAGACACGCTGTCATTCTAAAAACAAATGACTGGAAGCACCACACTAGCTCACAGAGTCCCAGAAGAAGCTTCAGAGTAGCCCACTCACCCAGGGGAGGGACATATCCTGCCTATCAAATGTCAAGCACAGGCTCCGAGAGAGGAACGAGTATGCTGGTCAATAAGGAGCCAGCCTTTTGTGGGAGTGTCTTCGGGCAAAATGGCGTTGGATGCTCCCCACTTTGGAACTGCAGCGCTGCAACAACTGCTAGCCTTTCCCCCAATGAAAGTGCTTCTCCCACCAGCCCAACACCTACACTTGCCACTCCCCTCCACGCCTTTCCCACTTGGGGCAACAGCAAGGGGGCACACACGCATTTCAAGGGGGAAATATAAACCATGATGAGATGCAACCATGCATCTACCACAATGGCTAAAACTAAAAACATTGACAATCCCAAATGCTAACAAGCTACAACACAACAGAAACTTTCATACATTGCTGGTAGGAGTGCAGAATCATACAATCACTTTAGAAAACTCTTCGGCAATGTCTACTAAAGCTAAACATATGCATTTCCTATAACCCAACCATCTCACTCCTAGCAATAAACCCAAGAGAAATGAATGCCTATCTCTGCCAAAAGATGTGTCCAAAAATGTTCATAGCAGATTTATTTCCAATAGCCAAAAACTGTAAAAGTGCAACAGCATCCGTAGGGCAGCAGATAAATGAATTTTTGAATATTCATGCAATGGAATACTACACAGCAAAAATCTAACACATGCAACATAGATGAATTCTACAGACACTACATTAAGAAAAAAATCCAAACTCAGAAGGTATATACCATGCGATACCATTTACCTAAGTTCAAGAACAGTCAAAATAAATCTATGGTGATGGTCAGAATAGTGTTACCTCTAGGAGGGAGTATGAGATGCTCGCTGAGTGAAAAGAAGCATGAAGAACCATCTAGGGCAGCGGCGGCAAACCTACGGCACACGTGCCACAGCGGACCGTTTGTATCATTGAAAGCTCTAAAAGGTTCACCATCCCTGATCTAGGGTATTGGAAATGGTCCTATATTTTGCTTGATCTGGGTGGCAATCACTCGAGGGTATACATGGGTAAAAATTCACCAAGCCAAACACTTAGGATTTGTACACTTTCCACCCTTTACTATTACATGGTATGCCAGAATTCTTAAAGTTTAAAAAAAAAGAGAGAGAATTGTTCCCCCATTTACCTCTGGATCAGGCCACCCTTTTTTGCTGTCTTCTTCCTCCTCTTCCTCTGTGGATCTGTCGACACCAGCACACGTGACAGAGCCAGTTGATGGCTCCACCCCACAGATTATTTGAGGGAGCCAGGGAGAAGCCAGATGAGAGACCAGGGCTGTAGTCCGGGCAAGATAAGCACGTCAGGCAAAAATGCCTCCAGAGACTCTTCCTGTCTCCTGCTAACGAAGGGTGACTCATGCCGGGGCGGAGATGGAGGAATCACTGGAGCATGGATGATTTTCACTCCCTTGGAAACTTGAGTTCAAGAGACAGAAACACACACACACAGATACACATAGACACACACACACACACATACACACACACACACACACACACACACCCCTCTAATGAGAAGCACTAATTCCAGAGGAATGTAAATACTCAAAATGAGAGATAGAGATTTAAGAGAACTTGGCAGGTATACCAAGCTCACATAATATATGTATGCATTTATTGTTTCTATTTTGCACACAGTAGATTTTGCTCTTCGTAGTGTAAAATCTTACAAACTTGAACAAATGCATATCATTGTGCAGCCACCACCACAATCAAGACACAAAACTGCCATACCACCCCCAAAATTTCCCTTGGGGTGACCCTTTGCAACCAACTCCTTGCCTCACCCTCAAAACTGGAAACTACTCATTTGTTCTCTATCCCTATGGCATTACCTTTTCCACACTATCACATAAATGGAATCATACAGTATGCAGCTTCAGGCTCTGGATTCTTTCAGTTAGACTCATAAAGCCTTTGAAAACCATCCATGTTATTATATGCACATGTATTTCACTAATTTTAATGCTCGGTAGTATTCCCTGCTATGGATATAACTGTTTGACCACTCGCCAGCTGAAGGACATTTGGGTTATTTCTGGGTTTTGGCAATTATGAATAAAGCCACTATAAACATTCATGGGCAGATGTTTATATGAAAATATGTTTTCATTTCTTGGACAAATACTCACAAGCGGTATTGCTAAGCATAGGTTTAACTCTGTAGAACACTACATTTTCCAAAGTGTTCATTTCCATTAACAGTATATGAGAGTTCCAATCATGGCGCGTCCTTGCCAACATTTTGTCTTAGTGCTTTTGAAAAGATTTAGCCATTGTAATAAGTGTGAAATGGTATCTCATTGTGGTTTTAACTTCATTTCCCTAGAGACTAATGTTGATGATCATCTTTTATGTGCTTATTTACTATCCAGTTATCTTCTTTGGTGATATAGCTGTTCAAATCTTTTGCCCTTTTTTTTTTTTTACTAGAACGTCTATTTCCTTTGGGTGAATTTGGAGAATTCTTCAGTCTGGATACTAGCTCTTTGTCAGAAGTGCAATTTTCTCCCAGTCTGAGGCTTATCTTTTCATTCTCGTTGTCTCTGTCTCTGTCTCTGTCTCTCTGTCTCTCTTCCTCTCTCTCTCTCTCTCATGCGATCTTTCATTTATTAAAATATTTTCATTTTAATACATATGAAGAATAACCAAGTATTCTGGTGGTTAAAATCACTTGGGCTTATAATTCACATAATAATTCATATTCTTATAGCCTAGTCCATATTTTCATATAAGCCTTTCAAAACACTTTACAAATACAAGATAGGCTCGTGAGGTACATAAATTTATATCAGTAATAAATTAAGTGGAACACGGGTAAGAGGTTTTCCAAAGGGGCCATGTAAGTCTGTACCAATAAAAGCACTATCTACTTTTCATAAATAATCAAACTGAGTGACTTTCTTCTTAGTCTTCATTTATTTTTTTTCTGTTTCTTAATTGTTTGGTATATGTTTGTAATACATAATACCTACATTCATTTGGGGGAAACTGATATATATATATGTATTCATATCTTGATCACTTTCAATTCCTTTCTTCCCACCTTACCCGCCCCCTCCCTCTTTCCCCTGGTCCCCTTCCCCATCTCCCTAAATTCCCTGTTTCCTACTATCTCTTCATTATTTTAATATTTAATTTATTTACATTTTGGGTTTCTCATATAAGAGAAAGCATAGAATATTTAGCTTCCTGTGTCTGACTTATTCCACTTAACATTATGGGCTCAAGATCCATCCCTTTTCCTGCAAATAAAGTGAATTCATGATGACACTACACATCTAGCCATTTCTGCCTCGGGAGAATTGCTGATCACATGAATCTTAACAGCATCTTTTGAAGGGCAGAAGGTTTTAATTTTAATGAAGTCTAATTTATCAATTTTTCTTTAGTGGATCATTCTTTTTGTGTCATGTCTAACTCTCGGAGCCACAAAGATTTCTTCCTATGCTTTCTTAGAAGCTTTATAACTACGTTTTATGGTGCTTGTGATCCCTTTTGAGTTCATTTTTGTATAAGTTGTGAAGATGGGTCGAGGTTCATCTTCTGCATATGGGTATCCAATTGTTTCAGCACCACTTATTGAAAAGACTATCCTTTCTCCACTGAATAGCTTTTGTAATTTTGATGAAAATTATTTGACTGTGTTTGAGTGAGTAAACTTCTGGACTCTCTATTTCCTTGATCTATGCTTCTAGTTTTTGTTTTAAGTATGGGGGATTGAACCTAGGGCCCTTGCACTGACTTACATCCCCAGCCCTTCTTTATTTTTCATTTTGAGATAGGCTTTCCCTAAGTCAGTCAGGTTGTGCTCAAACTTGTGATCCTCCTGCCTGGCTTCCCAGAGTGCAGGAATTACAGGTGTGTACAACCATGCCGAGCTTGTTTCTAGTCTTTCATCAATACCACAATGGTCTTGATTAATGTAGCTTTATGGCAAGCCTTAAAATTAAATAGTTTGAGCTCTCTAATTTTGTTCTTTTTCAAAATGATTTTGGGTATTATAGTCCTGCTGGGATTTTTATTAAGACTCTATTGAATCTCTGGACTAATTTGTGGAGAACTGACATAGAAACAATATTAAATTTCTGTTGGATAGACATGGTATACCTCCCCATTTATTCATGTCTTTCTTGGTTAATTCCTTCAGTGCATTGTAGCTTTCAGCACAAAGATCCTGCACACGCTTTGTTAGGCTTACACTCAATGTTTCACTTTTGCGAGTGTTTTCATAAATACTACTATTTGTAAAATATGAATTCAGTTGTTTATTGCTGGTATATATTTGTACAAACACAGTAAAGCTTTGTGTATTTGCCTTGTGTCTGGAAAATTTCTAAACTTACTTATCAGTTCTAGGAGCTTTCTTTTAGATCTTTGGGATTTTCTACATAGATAATGATGTCTTCTGTAAATAGAAATAATTTTTCCCTTTCCAGTCTGGATGTCTTTTACATATGCATTTTAAGGTTAACTCTATCCCTGAATAAAGTTTTCCCCTTTCAAAATCCAAACTTTTCATTTCTTAAAATGTTGCTCATCTCTCATATTGCACACTAGTAACTAAACTGGGAACCACTTAGACTTCATTGGTCAGTAGAGGTTAGGTTTCACTACAGTAACAAATAGTCCCAATACCTCAACAACAAAAATGTCTTACAACAAAAAAAGTTTATAGTACACGTCCGTCATGGGTTGATAGTACACTGCCTATCACAGTTTTTCTGGGACCCAGGCAGATGAACCAACTGTCACCTTAAATGTAGCCCATGGCTATGCCAGAGCAAAGAATTTTAGAGAATTTTCACAGAGGATTCCATGATCAAGCCCAGAATAACTACATACATTCTACTCGCAAACCATTGGCCAGGACAAGTCAGGTGACCCCACTTGCAAGGGGTCTAGGAAATGCAAGTCTACCATATGCCTAGAAGTAGAGAGCCAGAAATATTTGGTGATGAGTACTAATGATTATTAAGGAATACACACATACCCTGAAAAAAATAAGACATATAAACACCATGTAACACAAGCTAGAAAGTGGTGTTTGCCATTAGAGAGATATGGAGAAAGTACACTGGAGGTAAGAGGTCTTTCTTGTGTGAAGCCTGAGGAGGCCTCAGGCAGCAGGAAACTGACAATGGGCCTGGAAGGATAGTGGTACTTGGGCATACAGTATGTTGGTATTTCATAGCATGGTAGAGAAGTTAAGAGCAGGGATTCTGCAGCCAGATTGTCTGGGTTCAAATCCCAAATCTGCCTAGCTGAGCAACCTTGAGCAAGCCAGTTAAGTACTCCATGCATTAATTTCCTCATCTATAAAATGAGGCTACTAATAGTCCCTGCTTCATAGGTTGGTGAGAGGATTGAGTCAATATTTGTAAAAATCTAAAATAGTATCTGCTACCCAAGTGCTATAAATGGTAAATACCCACAGACACACAGCCCACATCCCTACTATCAACCAATTATGAATCTAAACATTCAAACAAGCCCTTTTCCTAGATATTTAAAATGCAGAGATGGATAAGTAAAAAACTAGAAAATGAGTTCTGTCTGGTACAATTTACCCAGGCTTCCAGGGAGCAAGGTCTACAAACTGACCAAGCCATCAGTCATTGTTTCCTTGACCCTAAGCACTGAGCAGGGCCCCTCCTTTCACTTTCCAACCAGAAATTCCGAGCGGATGTCTTATCTGTAGGTTAGCATTTCCCCTTCTCTCCAGCTTTGCAGATTTACACTGTGTTTAGGAAGATCTATTCACCAAACTACATGAAACGAAACCTTCACTCATCATCCGCCTGGGGAAGTCTATGAGCACACAGAGGAGAGGCAGCCCTGCAGGAGAGACAATCATGTGAAAATAAGGGATTTGCTCAGAGACACTGTCAGGAAAGGGACAGACCAGCACCAGGAGACCTCCATGTGCCTTGGAAGATGAGCAGATGTGTAAATATTTCTTCTAGGATTGGGAGAATAATGAAGCTCCTAAAAGGAGTAATAATGAAAACACCCATTGTCCTAGTTTGAATGAATAAAGTTCTTTCAAGTATACTCCCATATCTGGTTCTTAGAACCACCTTATAAGGAATGCAGGGTGGGGAGTTATATTCACTCCCACTTCACAGCAGAGAAAAATGAAGCTCAGAAAGTTGAGTGGACTTGCCCATAACACCACAACTAGTAAGCAGCAGAGGAGAAACTTGAGCTCAGAGTTCCTTCTGCCCCTCCATGAGTTAGCCTTAAAGCCCTGTTTCCAAAAAGGTGGAAGGCAGATTGCCAGTGCAGCACCAAATAATGTAGTCTTACGTTTTATATGTTTATTAGGAAAAAATGTAAAATTAGAACAAACTAGTGATCTGTGAAGCATCTCTTTTCAATAAATTGTGTTTCAATCAGTCAATGACAAGAAAATATTAAGAAACTAATGGCACAGATGGTCCATGGATATGGCCAAAATTGTGAGGATGGTTCCCAAAAGACTAAAGGCTGGAAGTCCTGCTATCTAGTGGTTAGAAAGAACGGTGACTTGGGGATGGGTGCTCTAGGTCTGGCTTTGTCACTGAAGGATGATATGACCTTATACTGCCACTGAACTGTCTGAGTCTCACCCTTATCCTACGGAGAGCGAGAGTGCTCGTTGCAGTAATTCCTGGGGCCTCTCTGACTAGTATCTGCTCGGTAGAGCTGGGTGTGAAGTGTGAAGGGTGTGTCTTCTTTGGCTCCTTCTTCTCCAGTCAGCTTTAATTTGTCTGATATAAAGCCGACAGGAGGCTGCTGGATTTGGAGCACATTCCTCTGTGTCGGCTGCTCAGAATCTCTTTCCTTAGGAGCGTCTACAGAACGCCCCTGCCTTGGCTGTGTGCCCTGGGCCCCACAGCTGGCTTGAGAGGGGAGATCACGACGGGCAAAGAGGGAAGAAAGGGCTTTCTGCAGAGCTGTCCCTGATGAAGAAAGAGCAAACGAGAAGTCTTGTCAGGATTCCAGCAGAGAGGGGATTTAGGGCAGTGAGAGGAATGGAATTCATGACAGGCCCACTATGAATGGGGTCAGGGTCAGTGGGAAGGATTTTTGGAAATAGCCATGGCTCCCATTTGAATGCATCTCTGATGTACTTCTGAATGAGTGGGACAATCCCAGCCCTGAACCAGATCAGCGCAAAGAACAAGAAGGTATAGGAGGGTCACCATCAGCTACCGAAATCATGAGGAAAACTTGCTTTGTGAGCTTGAGCAAGAACATAATCTCCCCATGCCTCAGAGTCCCCATATGTGACACTCATATAACAACTGTAACCATCTCCCAGGGTTACGGTGGGGAGGAGATAAAATAACGACTGTACAGCCCAAAATGCTACGGAATGCTTAATGATCTTACACTGGAAATCCAGGATAAAGTTCTAGCTCAGAGTTAGATAAATGTGAGTTGAAATCCTGCTTTGGCCACCAATTACTCCTGTAACTTTACACTTTGGTTCCCACTGATAAAATAGTGACACTAATGGTACACACCTCAGGAGCAGGTTGTCCCAAAGGTTCCATTGCGCTCTAACGCAAAGCACTGATTCAGGATATCTGCACACTTGACCTGCTCAGTAAAAGCTGCACCCCCAAACGCGCTCTCAAGGAACGATTCATTGCCACAGCTGCAGGGAGGACTGCTAGCAGCCAGCATTCCCTGTCAGCACCTTCAAGGACTGGTGTCCTTTGGAAGTTCTCTGAAGAACCTCCCACTTTGTTGATATCCCCAAGATATTCAGCACATTACTGCAAGCATAACAGGTCAGCTCTAAATGCTCATTGATGGGCTAATTTGATGACTTAGCTCTGGAATGTGAAATATATCTCAGTGGAGTGAAGCTTTGAAATGGTTCAGGTGAGAGGAGGGGGCACATTCGACATAGCCTAATTCCAAGTCCACAATAGGGACACGGTTGCGGTTGCCAGCATCTCTTGCCAACTTTAAGAGAGTTTTTGGTTTTTTTAGATAGGATACAGAGCCCCAGCTTATTGGGATCCGATTCAGTTCTTGTCAAAATCCCTCCATTCTCTCCCCAGGCCTGGCTGGAAGGGAAGACACTAGCTTCGTGTTGACCTCATTTACAGTCAAGATTGCCTGTGAAAATGCAGTCTTGGCAGATGTGCCCTTTTGAGAAGATTTTTATCTTACAGAACTTGACAGATTTTCGGCCTCACTCTTTAATTTGAAGTTTCTCATATTACCCCCGCCCCTCCCACCATTCCAGCTTGGGTAATTTTTCTCTAAAGCGACAGTTTCTCAGTTGGTGGTTGCATTCCAGAGTGGGTTAATGTGAAAGGCAGAACTGCCACATCTTGAATAACTTAAACCAAAGTGAGGACTGAATACGGGATTGACCAGAATGCAGCACAGTCCTGGACTTTGGAGCAGGCATTTCCAAACACCAACCTTGGCCCTGCTCCATGGGGCTACACTCCAGTGAGGGTATGCTGAATGCACCAGTGGCCACCAATACCTCACAGCTCCTCTCACAAAGTGGAGTCGCTTTCTGCACCCCTTCAGTCCAGGCTGGCCTTGCGACTGGCCGGGCCAGCCAATGGAATGCAACAGAAGTGACACCGTGCAGTCCCTAGCCTAGGGCTCAGGAAGCCTCCAAACCTCCACTCTCAAGCTCACGGGACACTAGAACTGCCATGTGACTAAGCCCCGGCTACTCTGCTAGAGGATGAAGGAATGTGTGGAGAAAGCCCCCATGCTCCAGCCTTCCTGTGAAGGCCGCTGGAAAGCAGCCAGCCACAGCCGGCCCATCAGCCAACACATGCAGATGAGCGGCCCAGCCCGATCGGCCAAGAACCGCTCAGCTGAGCCGAGACCAAACTGGCAGCCTACAAACTCACGAGTAATTAAACTTTTGGGGTCATTCATTCTATAATAAAACTGATAAGGGGGAAATAACTGATATAAGGGGCGACAAAAGTAAAGAAGAAAATAAACAAATGACCACCATAATACAGATCGTAACGCATACAATACAGGAAATAATCAAGTGATAGACAAGGACTATGGACTACAACTTCAGCAAAGAAAGTCAGGGAAGACCTCGCGAAAGAGGTGACAGTACTGCCGAGACCCAAATGAGGAAAAGGAGCCAGTTAGGTGGAGACTTGATTGAAGGCAAAGGAAACTGCAAGTCAGAGCCTCTAAGAGTGTTTTCCAGGAGCAGAACGGAGGCCAGTGTGGCCTCAGGTGGTGACAGAGGGAGAAGGTGGCCGGAAGGGAAGACAGAGTTGGGACAGGTGCACTAAGAAACCACCAGAAGGTTTTAACCACTAATTTCCACTTTTGAAGGCCACTCTGCCTGCAGGGTGGAGATGGACCACGGAAGCAGAGCAGTCAGACTGTGGACTCATTCTGGAGGATTAGAAAGTCCCCTTGCAGCACATATGCTGGCCTGAGACCAGATTTCGTTATTTGATCCACGTGGCTAACCAACTTCAGGTCACTGGTAGTACTTCACTCTTTATATGCTTATTCCGAATTGTTTATTGAGGATTTTTAAAGTTTTATTTTTTTATTGGCAAATAATAATTGTATGTATTTATGGGGTATAGTGGGATACATAAGCACAGAATTTCTTCATATCTCATACAGGTTTCGTGAGTTATTAAAAGGTGCATAAGGTTTTCTTCATATTTAAAAAGTAGATAAAATGTAAATCCAGCATCTGGTTGTATGTAGACTAAAATATTTGGTTCATAATTCTTAATTTCTCAATTTGGTGAACAGAATTAAAATTTTCCCTAGGTAGAACCTCCTTCCGATAACATTGCTTCTGTGAATGTTTTTAACCAGAACCTCCATTATAGGCTCTTCAGACATCCATGTTTCCTTACAAGTCACTTACTTGAAATATTTTTTTTCCTAGAAGTTAATTTGGAAACATTTGTTTTTTCAAAAATTATCAAGTAATAGTATAATTTGGTGATTAAATCGTGGACTCCAAAGGCATTTCATACAGGCTCAAATTTCAATTCTGCTACTTATTACTTGTGTGATCTTTGGCATGTCTTCAAAAATTGGGTAATAATAGTACCTTCCATATGGCGGTGTGATAATTAAAATACTACCACTGCCGGTACAGAGTAGGTAGGTGCTCAGCATTAGTTATCATTATTTAATATCAAATGCTTTTTAGATACCAGTCACTAGGCGACACAGCTTTATAAATGAGTATTTTTTTATTTTTTTAAATTTCATTTTTATGGTACATTTTAGATGTACATAATGATAACATTCATCATAGGGAATTTGTACCTGTACATGATATATCTTGTTGTTTCTTTCTTTCCTGTTCCCCTCCCCTCCCTTCGCCCCCTCCTCCCTCCTTATTTACAAAAGCTTTGTTTCTATTTTTTCCTTCAATTTCTTATTTCTCTTGTCCCCCTGTTCCTTTCCCCCTCCCCCTCCCTTGTTCCTTTTCCCATTTGGACATTTTCTTCCCTTTCCCAATATAATACATTTTAGTCTTTATTTAAACTTTTGGTTTCTCACACCAGAGAAACAATGCGGTATTTAAACATGTGTGTCCAATTTATTTCACTTAAGAGTATGGTCTCAAGATGCATTCATTTACCTTGAACTATCTCAAGCTTATCATTCTTTATGGCAGAGTAGTACTCCATTGTATAAAAAACCGCAATTTCTTTATCCATTCTGCTGTTGATGGGCATTTGGGCTGCTTCCAAGATTTAGCTATTACAAACTGGGCCGCTATAAACATGGGTGTGCATATATCGCTGCAGTATGATGCTTTTAATTCTTTTGGGAAGATACCAAGAAGTGGAATAGCTGGGTCAAATG
>PVJO010024422.1:0-24409 GCA_004026905.1 Hystrix cristata | reverse complement strand
ATGCTACAGCATCCCTCCTCCATCTTATAATTTGATGACGTCAAAAGATCAGAAAATGTTGGAGATGTTTTTAAGCGCACGAGTATTTTGTGAGGTTGCCTGTGGATTAATGAGACTTTCAAAACATAAGTGAGGCTTCTAGGAAGTTTATGCGCTGTCACCTCAGGGTTTCCCAAGGAGGGGTCACCTGCACATCACTCGTCTTGGGGGTCCAAGACCTACGACAATGAAATCAAGGGAGGTGGTAAGTCTTTCTCCACCTTCAGGCTGGAAACCTGGAAGCAGCCCAGGAAACAGTAAATTCAGAGGCACATTTGGACATCTTTCCAGCGGCAGCAGCCACCCCAGGTGTGCTGGGGACCCAATGGTGTTTATAGCTGGGGGCGAGGATGGGGCCCAGGAGAGGAATCTGATAGGCTTCCAGTTATACTTCTGTTCTTATTTCACTCTTGAACAAGTTGATGAAAGAAAACAGTTCTAAATAAACTATTTGATAAGACAATTTGCTTATTTAACAGAAATACCTAACAATACTAAAGGGAAATGTAATAATCCCACAAAGTCCCCCAGCTCTCCCTCTTTCTGAACAATTCCCGTGTCCCACAGCTGCTCCAGGAATCACTCCTCCACACTCTCTAATTTCCCTACCCCTTTTGGCTTTTGTCTTTCTTGTTTTTTCTTTTTTTTCATCCTTTTCCAATATATTTTTCTTTCCTTCTGCAGTAACTCTTTCCACTGTACATCAAATCATGCCAACCTTGCCCCAACCCCACCCAAAAGGCACAGAATCGATCTACTAGGAAGGCAGAATTCTGCATGTTAGGTGTGAGCTCTGTGGGTTACACACAGTTAAATCACTTGATGAATGAGAAATCCAATAATTAGGGTAAACAACTTGCCCAAGGCCACACAGTCTGGAAGAAGCAGAACCAGTCTCCAAACTTCCTGATTCCTAAACTTGGGCTGTTTCCAGAGAGCAAGGAGGCTCTGGGTCAATGAGAAACAGAATTAAATCATATTTACCAACCACCACATCTTCTCAGATTTGAAGAGTGGATCTACTTCTATGCCCAGAACAGGAAACCGTCCTTCTCCCAGGAAGCCCTCTGTGGTGTCGACAATAGGAGAATCTTCCATCTGCACATGTGGGAAAAATGTGCTATTCCCAGAGACCTATGCAGCACAGCATGGCGACCCATTCCCCTTGTCTTCCTGTGTGTGAGGTCCCTGGCACCACGTAGGGCATTTGGACCTTGGATGCACAGTGCTTTTATTTCTTGGGGTGCTTTTTAGGGGCCTGAGGAAGAACTGTGACATCTCCTTGAGAATGTCTCCCAGCCCTGGTAAGGTTCAAGACCCACATCCATTCCAAGGTCTCTAGATTCTGATTTCCCCCAGCACTTCTCACTGACCCTTCAGATGGGGACTCATCCTCCAAGCTTAAAACTCATGCTGCTGGACTTGGAAGAATCAACAACTCTGGTAGCTGGAAGCATTTCAAAGACTCTGAAAAAAGACTATCCCAAAATATATATGTAAATTCATGACCATCTTCTCTAGAAGTTACTGTTACATAAAACTCAAAACACAACCACTTTTAGGTGAATCTGTGAGGCATATTTGGTGAGTGAGTGAGGGAAGAGCAGGGAACCAGGGAGACTGAGATTTCTGCAGAAACAATTCTGGGTGGGGCCCTCCCTCACCCTCTCTGGACTGGTCTCCCTGATTCTGCCAGTCTTTCAGAGTCAGGCATGTGTCCCCTTTCCATGGCTAAAGTCCACAGCAGCTTCCCATCCTGCCCCCTGGGGCTGGTGACCAACATGAGGATCAACTGCAGCGAGAGGGAGTATTGCAGCTGTGGGTCAAGGTGGGGAAGTGAGCTCTCAGTACTTGAGTGTGAGTAAGCCCGAACCTCCTAATTCTCGTTCAGGGCATCTTTGATCTGCTGTTAAAACTGTGGCCAATCAACAGACAACTATTTAGCCAGAGCAAGAGTGGAAGGTAAAGCTGAAGGAGGCTTCCAGAATGCAGTGCCACTACCAAAACAAAAATCCTTTGTCAGGCTGGGAGGTGGCTCAGCGGTAAAACACTTACTAGCATACTTGAGGTCCTGGGTTCAATCCCTAGCACCACAAAGGTAAAAAAAAAAAATGTAACTGTGAAGGCTGTGGTCTGCCAGCAACCTTCTCAGATGGGATTAAGATTATTGGAGCTAAAAGAAGGGGGTAGGGGATCTGTTCCCTTGTATTCTAAATCAATAAAACTAACAAACTTTGCTACAAGAGTTGTTTTTGAAGGCTGAGAATTCAGGAGCCCTGGTGCCTGAGAATGGGGGGAAGGTGTCAAATAGGTTTCTGGCTATCTCTGCTCTTATTTCCCTGTTGTTAAACACAGCAAGAAAAATGCTTTTAAACTGCCTATTTGATAAAATTATTTGTCTACTTGAGGTTTTTTGTTTTTGTTTTCAAGTTTGACGAGACTTAAGAGACACTCAGTAGTACAGGGGTGTCCTGGGAGTCTCGTGCCGGGGTCTGTGAACGAGTGGGAAAGACCTGGTCTGCTGGGCCCCAGAGTGACCCACTGGCCGGGTTGGTGCTGCTCACAAACAGCTGGGCTGTAGACAACACACTCAGGGAGTGTTTCCCAGCCTGTCCCCAGCTCTTTGACCTGTTTTCCACAGTCATTGTAGGAGATATGTTCAGGCAAAACTGATGGCACAAATCAACTACCGAAAACGTACATATATTCTCAAAGCTATTCGCATGTTTTTAGGCTATGTAAATGTAACAATGCATTTATAATTTATGTTTCTTAAAATCAAAATACATATACCATGTGAAGTGTGGAAAGTATATTCTCTAAACGTAGCTGAAGAATTTTCAGAAACCAAAATAAGATTTCAGAAAGAAGCACATTTGCTTTAAATGAGTGAAACCCCATGTGCTTGAGGTTTGAAGAAGTCTGAATGTCATAATTCATTTTTAATACTTGTCTTTGATCTGCTGTAAGCATAACGATCAATCAGCAGACATGTGAGTGGCCACTTGAAAGAACCATTCATCTGGAAGACACCACACGAGATCCATTATCTCATTTACTACTAGAACTCTTTGGGGGAAAAATACTCTTTCTAGTTTAGTGCCCAGAAATCCCTTCATCAATTTATGTTGGTACTAGCAGTTCAGAGTGAATTAAAATGTGGAGCAGAATATGATGGAAATGTCAGACTGAAGAGCTGAGTACATACGATCTTGCTACAAACTCAATACTCAAGGCACTAGTATGGTGTGCCAAAACTGGGGCCTCCCTAGAAGCTGTCTAGAAAACTGTCTTCACAGACTCTCTCCAGGACCCCCTCAGTTATTTTGTACAGAATAAGCAGAACTTAAACAGCAACCGCTTTCTATCTCTAGCGCTTTTCCCAAGGAAAACATGTTGTTGTCAAGTGTCTGTATGTTGTGAAATTCTTACAGCTTATCAGAAGCTCTTCATTAAGAGAAATGTGTGCCAACAAGCTCAGCAATAACAGCCACACACACACACACACACACACACACACACACACACGTGCGCGCGCGCACGCACTCACCCTCCAAAAATTCAGAACATTCATGCCCGTGTCAACATGATCCCAGATAAGCACTAACCCAAGAATCTAAATATGGTGTTGGTGAAACCAGGCAACGAAGAAAAAATATAATGTTCTGCTTGCTCTTTCCTGATCCACATGCATTATATTTTAATGTATTTTATTATATAGTCAACTATCATTCTAATTTGTCTAGTTGGGCATTTTAGTAGAACACATAGTTTCTAATTTTTTAGAAGAAAAAATTTGTTCTTAATTTCTGGACTGTGAACGGAAATAACCTAAGGTATAAGAAATCTATGATACATACTTTTTTTTTTTTTTTAAAAATCATGTTTAGAATGGATGTAATGATGTTCTTCAGACTTTCATGAATATTATGACTCCAACACAGAACAAATTACATAACAGTATTATTTTGATCGCAGTTCATATCATGACTCACGTAGATTGACTGACTTTTGGTGGAGCAGATGAATTAATGCTTTTTAAATTGATTCCCGACATCATATTGCTAGGGATACACATACCAACTTTTTTTTCCTTGTGGTGCTGCTTACCAGCATTTTAGTAAATCTTGTTCAAAATTACCCCAGTCTATCATTCATGATGCATTTAGGTGAATTTCTATATCAAGTTAGGTACCAATATTTAGAAAAGAAAAGAAAAAAATGAATAAACAGAGCCAAATAAATGAACAAATAAAAAGGAATGTACCAAAGCATAGGGAGAGAAAGAGAACATTTTTGGACAAACTTTTCCCTTGGATCTGATTACACGACAGACCCAAGTCCCTTCCCTGTGTGAAATGGGTGTGCTCATTCCCTCCCTTGTGAACGTGCCTGGCTGTCCGCCCAGGCGCAGCCGGTGACATTTCCTTGTTTCAGGCCGAGGCACTGGCCGCACTGGCCAAAAGAGCTGGGTGGAGAGCTGAGGCCAGAGCACCTAGTGACCCAAGGACCTGAGCAGGTAGTCAGAAGCAGGTAGACTTCGAAGCTGAGAGCCCAGAAATGCCCGAGGGCTGTGCGAGACCAGGAGGTAGGGTGCGGCACCTGCCAGCCAGGACGGTGGTTAGAGCTGAAGTGTAAATCAGGGCATGGTCAAGGAGGAGGCCTTTGTTGTTTTGTTTTCCTGCCCCGGCTCTGGACCTTCTGCAAGCAGACCCTCTCTTTTTCCTACCATTCTTCAGAACCTGCTTCTCTTAGAACTGTTGTCACACTTCTTTGTTTCACAAAGCTCTCCCTGCAGACAGCAACCCACAGCTATTCTTCCCTGCCTGACTAACATCAGTCACCATCCGTGCAACTCATTATGGTGCCTTTTGGTGGCTTTGGAATAGTTGCTTCAATATGTCCTTGTTTCCCCGCACCACCCTGTGTGCTCCTTGAGGTCAGTAGTGCAGGGCTGGTCTGGGAGCTGCATTCCGGAGGTCAGGACTGTCACCATGACGGGCCAGCCAGCCTGCGGGTTGTTACATCTCCCAGTCAGTTATTAGGTGCCAATTTCAACTGTATGTGTGGCTGGGCATGTACAAGCCGGGCGTGGTGGTGCACGCCTGTAATCCCAGGGCTCTAGGAGGCTGAGGGAGGGAGAATGTAAGCTTGAACTCGGCCTGGGGAACTGAGCAAGACTCTGTCTCAAAATATATATATATAAAATGCAAACTGGGTGGGACTATAGGTGCTGGGTTCAATTCCCAGTACCAAAAAAAAAAAAAAAAAAAACCAAAACCAAAAAACATGTGTGTGTGTGCGCGTGTGTGTGTGTATAAATGGGTATGTGCATACATATAAAAAAATACATGTATGGATATGTATTAAACTGGGAGAAGAAGGCAGGATAAGGACTACCCTGGACTTTTCCAAATCTCCTGGGTGTGAGGTCCAGCAAAAGTGCTGCTTTAAGCACAAATATCTTTGGGAAATTCGAAGTCAAGTAGAAAAATAAAAAGGATTTTTTTTGGTAGTGGCTCCAAAATAAAATTTTTTGGAAAAAACTGAAGTTCCTGGATGGAGGAAAGATTGCTCTTGGAATCCAGGGTGAGCGTCGAGTCTTCTAGGATGAAGTGGTCCTAACACGAGCTTGTTGGAAACCTGAGATTAGTTCCTGGTAGTACTTCCTGACTATACACTTTGTCACCATTTTTCTCCAATTTTTTTTAACCATGTTTGCGTGACCTTTTTTATATTCTGGGAAATTCTCCCTCTTTCTCAAATATGCAAATATTCTATTCTTACTGTGTCTCTATGTCATGTCAATTCCTAACCCTTAACAAGTCTAAAATCATTCAGTCTTTGGCTTTTCTCCTTTTCTTTTTTTGAGACAGGGTCTTGCTTGGTAGTTCAGGCTGGCCTTGAACTCTCCGCAATCCTCCTGCCTCTGCCTCCTGAGTGCTGGGATTACAGGCATGCATCAGCTCCTCAGCTTTCTTGATCACTTCTTACAATTCCACATGGTTTTTACTATTCCTCCTTCACCATGTCCTTCCCATGAATGGACCATGTGTCTTTCAGATTTCTTAATAGAAAAGCTCCCTTGGGGGCTGCTTTGGACTTTGGTTTCCTCACATCAGCACTATTCAATTGGGGACATTCCTGGCATGGGGCAGGGCGGTTCTATGCCCTTGCATTAGAGGACATTTAGCACCGCTGGCTGCCTTCCACCCACCGAGAAGCAGCATGGGTGCCAACGAATATACCATGCAAAAACGTCCGCATCAATTTCCAAACGGCCCCTGGAGAAGTTCCACATCCAGCCAAGCCACTCTGTTTTAGATTCTGCCTGCCCCCCTTAGGCCCCCAAATAGACACACACTTCTCCCAGTGGGGATTGTGTGAGCCTCTAATGATAAATTATTTCTTTTCTGAAAGCTTGTCATGTCTTCAAGTCATTCTTCTGTCTAGAGTTTGTTTTATTTTGCCTTGGAATGAGTCATATGCTTATTGTGTTTTGTTTTACTTGTTAGCATGAGAGATGTCAAACATACACACAATAGAGTATGATGAACCTCCACAGATCTACCACCTAGTTTCAACAATTACCAAAGCACAGATAATCCTGTTCCCTCGACATATTCCCACTCACCTTCCTGCTGCCACTAGATAATTCTGAAATAAATCACAGACATTATATCATTTGCTGTATGTACCTTTTGGATAAGTATTCTGACACCTGTTTGTCTTTTGATTAGCAAAGGTTAAGGTGAAACACTAGGACTCTCCTCCCTCCGCATCACTCAACAGTCCTTCCAGTTTGCCAGCCTTGAATGGGGTGTTGTAGCCACCTTCCTTGTTTCCTCTGTCTTCCAGGAAAAAAGTGCCAAGACAAGCCAAGGATTACCAGACGCTGTTTTCAGCAGGAGACTTTCAACAGAGATGTTTGGCCTGCACGTTTTGTCATGGCTCTGGTTTGTGCTAGTTTAGTGAGCTGGGTGAGGTGGCTAGCATCCACACCATTTCGTTCCTTGCCTGTTCTGCTGATGCGAAAATGATATGTCTGTCTGCAGATGCACTGACAGGAGTGACCCTTCTCATCCCAATACTTCATGAAACCAAAGAGACTGTTTTTCAGTTTTGTCTACAGAAATAATTTGTAAAATAGGGGGAAACATCTTGAGTCAATTAATGGTTGAATGTTAATATGCAACAGAAGGTTGAAACAATTGGTTCTGTTGTGACTGACTCTTTAAGGATTAGGTCAATCGAATGGCAGTGTGTCCCGCTGCCTTCCTCCCTCCCTCTTGGGATGCCTTTGCTGGCTATTTGATTGTCTACTGGTTAAATTTGATTAAGATACTGACTTTGGAGCAGCTCTTTGAAGAGCTGTAAACATGAAGCTTGACACTGAGGGCTCTGCTCTCTTCTGTTGATGGTGGGAGTCATGACCTTCACCAGGAATGTGACCTTTTTTTTTCTCTCTCTTTTGTGGTGCTGGGGATGGAATCCCAGGGCCTTGCAAATGCTAGGAAGGTGCTCTGCTACTGAGCTGTGTCCCCAGCTCAGGAACACAACCTTTGAGCCAATTCTACACAGAATCATAACTCCATCCTTCATCTCCCCCTCCCAAATTCAACTCCCCTCCACCTCCCTTCCTTCCCTAGGTGGATGTTTAAAAAGTGTGTAGATCTCTGTTAGGAAGATCCTGATGCCTGAGCTGCAAATGGTCCCAGTGGAAAGAGGTTGGGAAACACTCAGAGCAAGCCCTCTACAGGAACATTTGAGTCCTTATAGCCAATATGTAGACCACCTGTCACTCAGAAAAGTCTTAGCAGAATATTCTTTTATCCAAGTTCTAGCCCTAAAAAGTGATACCATTTTTACTGCTGTCTCTTCTTTTGTGCTTCTGACATTTGCTCTAGATGATACAGTCCTGCAGCAGGGTCATCAGTGTTACTGACATTGGCCAAGCAATGAGAGTGTTTAAAGCAACTTGTCTAAAATCAGTGTTTGTTAGCAGGGCAGTCTAGAGCCCTGCTTCCTGGTAGAATAGAAAGTGTAGGTTGCCGTGCCCTGTCCACTCATTTTATCTGCTTTCGTCAAAGTCGTGGCTCAGCACAATTCAGTCCAGCATGACCATTGAGACGGGCATCACCATTGTGAGGCGTGGCACACGTGCACGTGGAGACAGGGGGATCCTTGTCTTTGCTACCCTCTCAGAATTATTGTGGTGGCTACAAAGGCAAGTGTAAGCGCTAGAGACCTATTCAAATGAAGACGGTGATGACGCTAAGGTCATATGATGCCCGCAGAGTATTTTCAGTTATTAAGTCGGTCATTCAGCTGAATTTCTTGGCTTGTCTTTTCAGCAGTGGAGATTGAGCCTGGGGAATGCTGAGCTATGTTCCCAGCCTGCTCTCTTTATTTTTATTTTGAGACAGGATCTTGCTAAGTTGCCCAGGCTGGCCTCAAACTTGTGATCTTCCTGCTCAGCCTCCTGAGTGACTGGGACTGTAGGAGTGTGCTACCACCTCTGCTGAACTGAATTCTTTATTCCTCGGCTCATTTCATCCTCACAACAATCTCATGCTTTTGTTATTATTTTCATACACATTGTACTATAGAGCAATTGCATAAATGTGTTTAATGAGGTAGCTTTTAGTGCTAGAAAGACTGCTCTGGGCCAGTCCTATTCTGAATACTGATGTTTACTAGAAACATACAAAAGGGATAAGAAAACTCGATGGACATTGCAAAGAAACCGAGATGTACACCTAGTTATGGCCTTCCCTGCTGTTCACAGTCCATCACTTACATAGCAGGGATTTCTAAGCCTGACAGCTAATTCGAGGTGTCGGTTGGACTAGGTTAAGGCGTCCATGGAGAGGCGGGAAGCCCTGTTTCTGGGCGTGTCTGTGAGGGCATTTCCAGAGTAGCCTGCCCAGTGGGTTGGTGGATGGAGCAGGGAAGGTCTGACCTTGGCAGAGGAAGGGGAAATTCTGTCTCGTGGAACAGGGACACTTTCCACCTCTTCCTGCCCTTGGACGTCAGAACTCCAGGCTCTCTGACCACTGGACTCTGGCACTGAGGCTGGTGCCCCCGTTCTTGAGCCTTTGGCCACTGGCCTTCCTAGTCCAGAGGCAGGCTTTTTAGACCAAGCCACGCTAACAGTGTCTGAGGGGCTCCAGCTTGAGACGAGTTGGCCTAGCGTGGGACTTTGCAGCCTCTGGGATCAAGGGGGCCGAGTCCCCCAAACACGTCCCTGCCACCTCGCATCTCTCTCATGTCCCTGTCGCTGTCCCCCCTCTTCTCTAATACTCCCCACTAGTTCTGTCTGAAGAATCCTCATCAATACACTAAACATCTAAATACATATTCTTAAAAGTTATACCAGCAGTGATCTACAGTTTGTAAATAAGAACAAGGCTTATCTTCTTCAAAACCATTGTTCTAATCACCCGCGTTGCTCCTTTGGCTGAGGCTCTCCCATCTCTCTCTCCTATTCTTTAATGTAACCAAAGAAGACTTCAGATGAAATTAATGCCAAACCAAAGGCAGCAATGAGAGAGAACCAGAGGTTGAGAAGAGGCACCTCAGCTACTTTCAGGATAGCGTTGCTTCCTTGTTAAAGTCAAAAAACAAAACAAAACAAAAAACCACCTCAGTCTTTTCAGGTAGGCTTGTCAAAGCATAATTAGTAATGTGGTTCCTAAATGTCTAACATAAAAAAAAAACTTACTAACATAATTCTGCCATACAATGGAATATTTTGAGCCAATTAAAATGAAATTTTTTAACTGTGGAAAATTACAGTATGAGGAAATCCTCAAAATGAAACAGTAAATGATAAGTCAGGATCTAAATATACGTGTAGTATGATCACATGGATGTTTTACACACACAGGAAAGATATGCACTGAAGTCTTAACAAAGGTTATCTCTGAAAGCTGGAGGTTTTCTGTGCTTTTATTTTTTACTGTGCTGGGAACCAAACCCAGGCCCTTGCACATGCTAGGCCAGTGCTCCAGCGCTCTACCACCGAGCTACATGCCTAGCCATGTGAGTTTCTGAGAAATTATTATATTCTTCCTTTTCTCCAAATATCTATGAATCTTTACTATTTGTATAATAAAAAGATGAATGTAAAATAGTAAAGGGGTTAAATATTGCAACTTAAACATAGCTAGAAATTTCTAGGACTGATAGTATAGCTCAGTAGTAGAGGGACCGCTTAGCATGCACAAGCATGCTAGAATCTGGTTTGATTCCTAGAACCAGAAAAAAAAAGTTTCTGAAAATTATAGTTTAGGAAAGTAAATTTCTGGTTTTAATAGTCCTGTATAATTATTAACAGAAATTTATTTTTCTATGTTGCTTTCCTTGATCCTAGGTGCTTTTTAGCAGATTCCTGTTACACTAAATGGTTCAGATCTTCCTGGTATGGAAAGAATTTTTTGGGAGTACATATTAAATGTTTTAGACAAATGACCTCTAGGCAGTCTAGCAAATACTCCTGCACTGTGCTAAGAGTTTCCTTCCAATTTAAAGGAGATTATTTATATCTACATAGTTAAATTCTGCTAAACATAGAATCAAACCAAGACAAATCTGTAGGGAATAAATGTGGCAAAAATAGGACTAAGATGGATTTTTATGAACAGATATCTGAATACTAAATGTTGAAAGACAGACATCTATCTTTTGGAAAGAAACACTGGAAAAACCACTGGAAATTTAAATATGGAACCTGATAATAAGGCAGAAGTATTCATGTCTCCCTTGGAAATTATTTTTAAAACTCAATTAGAAAAACAAAACAAAGATTGGTTTGTCCCAAAAGCCTTCATGGAGAAGAGTGGAGCAGCTTTCCCAGGACCCCACAGTCTGGGGCTCACTGGAGAGGGGATTATGGGGAGGTGTGTGAGCACCCAGACCAGAAGTGGGCTGGGGCAACACAGCTTTGCCTCCGAGGCATAGATCCTGATCCTTCAGGGCTCCAATCGCTGCCAGACCTTTCCCCTGCTCCCACCTACTATGTAGGGAATTCATATTGCTCAGCTTTCCTATTGCTGGGATGAAACCCTTGACTCCTACAACTTAAAGGAGCAGAGGATTTGTTTTGGCTCATGGTTTCAGAGTGTCCAGTCTCTGGTTGGTATCTTAGTTATTTTCTCTTTGCTGGAACAAAATACCTAACATCCACAAGTTAAAGGAGGAAAGGTGTATTTTCACTTACAGTTTGTAGATGTTTTAGTCCATAGTTCACTGGCTCCCAGGCAGGGTGGCATGGCAGAGGGGCAGGGTAGAGGGAGAACAGTCCACAGCATGGTAGGCAGGAATCAGAGAGACTTCTTTCTTCTTTCCCTTTTTATTCCATCCAAGCCACAAGCCTACTGGATTGTGCCACCCACACCCAGGGTAAATCTTCCCTCTTCAGTAAATCTATCATCCATGCCCAAACTATGCTAACGCAACCAACAGGCTAATCCAGTCTGTTGATCCATGCATCTCCCAGAAGATCTCCCAGATGGATGGATCTCTCATGATCCATGATGGATCTCTCATGATCCATCCATCTCCCAGAAGCCCCACCTATGACCACATGAGGCTTGGGGGGGACACCTGGATATAAGACATAACGGTTGGCTGGCTCCAATTTAGAAATGACATGATGGCAGAAGGACATCCAGAGGAAAGCTGCTCAGTTCATGGCACCCAGGAAATAGAGAGAAAGCAAGAAAGCCAGAGCATGGGGGAAGGCACAAGGGACAAGAATAACCTCCAGGGAGTCACCTCCTCTAACCAGGTTTCACCTTCTAACAGCACATTCAACTATGGAACAGCAATGAATTAATCCACTTATGAGTACGGCGCCCCCATGATCCATTCGCCTTCCAAAAGCCCCACTTCTGAACACATGAGACTTTGGGGGACATTCTAGATCTGAACCGTAACAGTAATGCACTTCTCAAGTTCCTTCCCTTCCCTGAATCAATATGGCATGAATGCTGCTGTGAGATTGGAGTGGAAAGATGTGAAGTCCCCACCAAACGGTCTAACCTTGCTCCTCCTCATGATCATCACCAAGAACTGCACACAACCCAGAATAGGGAGTGCTGGCCCTGCTGAGGGAGGGAAAGGGACTACATGTTGAAGGGACTGCAGGGTCCAGGCAGTATGTTCCAGGAGGCACCGGGCAGATGTATATGGGATGGGATTCTGAGGGTGTTGGATGAACGCAAATGGAAGATAAGGCTGGAGAACAGAGAGTGTATCCACAGAAGCACTCTCCCAGGATACAGGGTTTAGCAGCCTGGCAAGAACCCCAGAAACAAAAACAGGGAGACATTCAGCATTATCAGAATCAGAGGTGCTCACGGTACTTTCCACCCCTTCTTTCTACTTTGAGTGGCACCTGTTAACATCTGTCAGGTGATGCTGAATCCTGGGTTATTCCAACACCTTCTCTTCCCTTTAACCTTCTAACCCTCGCAGCTTCATACTTCTGCTCACTTTCTTTCCAGGGGGAACACCTTATATTATGTTCCCTCCAAAATGTCCAAATTAGTTTCTGCTTTTCTGTTGGGACCCTGACAATATAACGGGCTATAATTTAGGATTGTGCTGAGAAATGCATTCCAGCTTCAGGAAACTCATATAAGGAGGCCATGGGAAGATGTTTCGCCATCAATGGCACCATCAGATACATCTGTATCCATGGCAGCGGCAACATGCAGAGGCTGTAGAGAGTAGGGCCTATGTACGCACAGAGATTTAAAGTGAATCGGAAGGATGCATCAAAAGAAAAACAGAAGTTGGCTATTTTAACAATCCAGGCCTCATGGCAGTTCACTAGCAGATTGTTTAGTGTTATCAGGAGGAGCCGTTTATTTCCTTAGGAATGAGCTTTTTGATACCACAGAGCTTCAAACCAAGCTTGTTCCTTTGAGAAGAACCTTTCTGGGAACAAACTAATTTAATAAAACTTGAACAAAGCCTGGATATAGAAAGACATCTCCTGTTGCTGTGTTAAGTATATACAAGCATAAAAATTATATACAAAGCATACATAATTTTTAAAAGCCACTCTGGGATAATTACTAGCTGCTTTTTAAATTTTAAAATCCTCCACTCTGTACTTATTAAGTCAGGACCATAATTTGTGAAATAAAAGAATTACCAGCTGCTATAGTTGTGTCACCAGTGGGAAATCTGTACCATAGGGACAGGCAGAAAACAGCTCCCAGCTGTGCCCCATAAAGAAAGGAGGGAAACAAGACATGCTCAGTACGTGGTGGACAAAAACACTATTTCTTGGTTGAATGCATGTGCACCTCAGATGATCAATGAGCAATTCATTCTGCCAAGAATAAGTGGAATCTTTTAAGCTGGATTTTGAAGAGTGAAAAGGCATTTTGCTTGCAAGAACAGGATGGGATTTTAGGAAGACTCAAGAGCATAGTGCAGGGAAGAGTGGCCAGGTGAGGCTAGCGGAGGCGTAAAGTGAGGTTGGCTTCGGTTTAAGTGGCTCTGATTGCATTCTGTGGACGGTTTTTGGAGGGAGGAGGTGCAGAGGACGTAGAAGGCTTTCAAGCTGAGGAGTGACATAATCAGATCTGTGCCTTCCAAGTTCCTGTATGTGTAAGTTCCATAAATATTTGTCGAAATTGACTTTTTTCAAATATAATAGAACAGGAGCTAAAAATTCTTCTGAATATAATTACAGTGCTTTAGGCTGGGAACATTTTCATGCTAGGCGTGGTTAACACCTATTGTTGGTTTCCTGGCAACCACGCATCCTTTCCTGGAGAAATCTGAAGGGTCACTTTGACAGCTCCATCTCAGAATTCCTCTAAGGAGTTACTTATCGAATTTGTTCCTTTAACTTCTCAAGGATACAAGTCACATTCCAAGGGGATTACTGAGGGCTGGGGTGGGGTAGGATTCTGCTTTTGCAGGAAGTATCAGGGAGAACAGGATGGGAGAAACATACAGTGAAGCTCTGTCCTGTCATGCACTTTGGCTTTAGAATAAGGTCTTCACAGAAAAATTAAACACGAAGGAATTTGCAGAGAGGCTCAGACATGCAGGAGGGGAGAGGGTCAGATGAGCTTCTGTGGTGAGATGCGAGTGAGTGAGGACACAGATGAAAGGAGCTGGGGCCCATCATGAACCATCAGCAAGGGCTAGGTGTGGAGCTCGGTGGCGGAGTGCTCGCCCAGCATGTGTGAAGTCCTGACTTCAATCTCTGGTACTGTTAAAAAGATGGTTAGTGAGCATATGTCAGTCCTTGTTGTGAAGGAGAATATGTGTCTCCCAGTATGCCACTTTGGTGTAAGGATTATTTTGAGGGCTACTAAAATGGAGCAGGCACAAGAAAAACTCTCTGGCCCCCTTCCTCTTAGGAAGGGCAGGATGATTTGCTTCTGGAGGCGTCTCTGGACTCATATCAGGCCCAGCCCTGAGACAGCACCCGAGGAATCCACCTCCCACTCATGCTATCTTGGGAGATCTTTGGCATGGCTCTATCAGGTGAGAAGAGGAGAGAGAGAGAGACGAGACTGGGGTCAGTAACTGCTAGGAATGAAGTCAGCTGCCTAGTGGCAATGCCCTTGTCCTTCTTCCTCCAGATATCAGTTTGCGATATTCCATTCCTCTTGCCCTTCTTTAGGCCTGCTCTAAGGATTTACTTTAACTACATTTCACCCATATAAATTTGGAAGGTAGGGAATACAAATATCATATTATGCTAACATAGCTGAGTGTGGAATTTGTGTCATAGAGAAATGTACAATTCTTCAAGTGCAATAAGATGCTTTTATTTGTCCATTATTTATTTAACAGGTATTTGTGGAATGTCTGTAATGTGCCTGACACTCTGCAAAGTATGTTAAAAAAAATCTTCCACAGGTAGGCTTAAAAACAGAAAAAAGAGTCCTTTGTATCTAAGAGGAACTAAGAATTGGCTGAGGAATCACACCTTAAAGTTCCAACTTTAAGAAAATATATGGGTTGCTGAACATAATATCAATATATCAAGAATCAATTATATTACTATACATCAGCAGTAAACTCCTGAAAAATACCATTTACAATAGCAAAACCACAATGTATCTAAGAGCTAAACTGACAAATGATGTAGCAGATTTATGTGATGTGTAAGACTTATGAAGCTCTATGAAATAAACACCTAAAGAAATGTAAAGAAATGGAGGTATCGACCATATTTGTGGATGGAAAGACTTAAAACTTTAGAGAAGTTGGGTTGGGAATGTAGCTCAATGAAGAGTGCTTGCCTAACATACGTGAGATCCTGGGTTGGATCCTCAGCACCACTAAATACATACAAATTAAAAACCTTAAAGAAATTAATTCTTCCGTAAGAAATCTGTGAATTTAACCAACAGAATTTAGATAAACATTCTAATAGTTATTTTGCGGATCTTCATGAACTGATTCAAAACACTACACAGAGAAATAGAGGTCCAATAATAGTCACGGTCATTTCAAACACAAAGAACATGGCAGGAGGCTTGCTCAGATTTGGTTCTTATAAAGCCACAGGAATTTTGTCAATGTGACATTAGTGCAGGAATGAAAAAGCAGATCACTGGAAAAGAAAGGGGACTCCCTGGAACAGACTTAAGTGTAAAGGTGTCTTGATTCACAGGAGTGAGGGTTAATCAGAGGAGAGAAGGTTTAGTAAATGGTGGTGGGAAACTGGCTCTCTATAGGGAAAAAAAATTAAATTTCATCCTGATATTACACTATAATCAAAAATCTATTTAAGATATTTTAAATAATAAAAGTAAAACTTTTTTTTTCTTGAGACAGGGTCTCACTACGTAGTTCAGGCTGACCTTGAACTCATTATGCAGCCCAGGCTGACCTTGAACTCAAGACTATTCTCCCACCTCTGCCTCCCATGTGCTGGGATCACAGGTGTGTCCTACCATGCCCAGGAAAGAAGTAAAACTTTAAAACTCCCAGAATAATATACAAAAGAATATCTTTATAAGCTTGGGGGAGAGGCTGAAAAATCAAACGTAATGGAAAAGATTGACATATATGTTAAATAAATTTTTCAGAAAAGATAAATTCGTGACTCTCACACATGAAGCCCTAATACCATTCACAAGGGAGGAGCCCTTGTGGCCCAATCACTTCTTAAAGGCTCTGGCTTTTCATAGTATCACATGGGCAACCCCAGAGTTTGGGAAAGGACACATCCAAACTCCAACACCAGGAAACAAGGCAGGTGCTACAGTCCTTAAAAGGAGAAAGCTAAGAACCATATACTTATTTTGAAATAAAGAAACACTGAAATACACTTACAAATGGATATCAAGCTGTCTTTTTCAATGGGTGGGGCGGGACAATTAAGAGTTGTAGGTAGAGGAAGTCAAGTCAGTCACCACCAGACAATTTGTGTATTTTTGTCTCTAAAGACAAGAATCATTTTGCATTGCTTTCCGTACCTGCAGTTTAAGAGGTGTATAGTAGCTCAAAGATAATGGACAGCTAAAATGGAGTAATCTAAATGCTGAGTGCCAAGCAAATCATGGCTTTCCATTGGAGACCCTAGTAATCTTTTTTGTTTATTCCAAATTTTCTTATATATTTGATTTCATTTTAAAAACTTTGTCCACAAATGATATTATAAATAATGTAAGAGTAAGCCACAGAGAGACAGTCTTTGCAGTATCTATAACAAAAGATTAGTATCCAAAGTATGTAAAGAATTGCTACAAAATAAGAGACATACAATACTCAGTAGAAAATGAGCAAATGACGTAAAAAGGCAATTCAGCAAGGAGAAACTCTAATGACAAATATAGGCAAGATGCTCAATCCTATAATCATCAGAGAAATGCAAACTAAACCCACAGGGGTATAACATTTCACTTTCATCAGGAAAAAAAGAAAAGCAACCTGAAAATTACACATATTTGAGACAACATGGAATTAAGGGAAGAAACTACTAGTGACAGTATAAATTGGTACAACCACTTTGGGGCACAAACTGATTATTTCTAGTAAAATTGAAGATATGAATGTCCTTAATCCAAGTAATTAATTTCCTTGGAATTTTTCCATGCAAACACAAGGAGAAACAAGAACATCTTTACAGCATTGCTTATAAGCAAAACATTAGAAGCCATTTAGAGATGTACCAATAAGGGAATGAATAATCTGTTTGGTAATTATACAAAGATACTACTGTATACATCAGTTATACTCACTGAAGTAGAGCTACATTTACCGACATAGATAAATCCTCAAATACGTGTCAAGTGATAAAACAAGTTGATTCTATTGTTTATCTCAAATCTTAAGACATGCATGGAATTCATAGGAAATATGTTTAGGACACTGGCAACTTCTGGGTGGGGGGAGGGAGGGGTAAGGGACCAGAGAGAGTTGCACAGATATTTATTTAAGCTAAGAGCCTGGAAATACACGTGTTTGTTGTATTTTTTCTAAATTTGTGTCTGTCTGAAGTAGATGATGATTTCTTAAGTATATGTGGCGAGATTATATTTGGTATAAGATACATCATAGCCTTGAGGACAAATCAAAGCCCCATTTCCCTTTTTCTGTTCATTTCTCGTACAATTAGCCTCTCCAGCCACTGTGCCAAACTTTGCCTCTTAGGGAACCCAAGAAGTGGATTGTAGGTAGATTTTGTCCCTTTAAGGGATTCTGGCCATACAAGAAGAGTCACAGTGCTTGCTCAGGGTACCTGTCCTTCCCAGCAGCCACATGTGGGAAATCTAGGAAAGAATCAGGGAAAGCCCTCCCCCTGCCCTGCTGTGCTTTGAGCAAAGCAAGATAGAACAGGGATCCCAGCCAGGCAAAGACTTTCAGGATAGGGGCTCCTGCTGGTACTATGAAGGCCAGTGCCAACCCTAAGTTCAGCCTTGAAGTGCACATGAGAAAACACAACTCAGGAGTTTAATGTCTCACAGCAAAAATGCGCACGTCTGAGACTAAGTACATGGAGAAAGTACAACCATGGACTGGGCCTGCCTGTGGCAGACATCCTGCCCCATGTCCCAACCTGCTTCTTGGCTTGAAGGGTTCTCTGCTCTCACTGGGGAAGCTCTGAATTCCTCCCTGTCACTTCTCAGCCTTCCGTGCTTCCAGGGCAACCGGCGTCAGCTTGGCTCTGCCAGTGGGGACACCTTTCCTCACACGGTTTGGGGAAGTGACACAGAGAGCGGGAACCACTTCTGTCCCCGAGAGGTGCTCAAGGCACTGGTGGTGTGGCCCCCACGACTTCAGTGTTAGCCGTTTCCTGGCCAAACCTCTTCTGCGGCTGGTGTTGGGTGCGGCCCTTTGCTGTGCAGACCTAAGCCCACCGTGTCCAGTCTCCAAATAATGGTAGAAGATACCTGTGCTATTTAAAAGAGCCCAAGTCAGTTTTTTTGCTTCCAATTTGGAATCCCAAGTGACAATGCCTAACAACATAGTTTTGAAACTGATAAAAGTAAAAAGGGACAGAATTAAGTGGAGAAACTGAAAAATGCCATGACTTCAATGGAAAATTTAAAAATCAGCCTTTCAGAAAATGTGAGATCAGGGAGACAAAAACATCAAAAAAGATACAGAAAATTTGTACAAGGAGATCTGAAAACTCTACCTAATAGATACAAATAGAATCGTGTATGCAATATAGAATGGAATCATTTGCAAACTATTTAATGAGCACATGCTATGTGCCAGGCACTGTCCCAGATATTTGGGATATATCAGTGAACACAACAAAAGCACCATTCCAACATGGTCCTTTCCCTTGCCTCTTCCCTACACCTACTACTCTTGGTCTGGATCAGGTCTCCTCACAGGAGGCTGAAGGGAATCTCTTCTCTATTAGAAACCACTTTGCCCTCATTCTGCAGCCCGAACTCAGTAAAACATCTCTATGTCCAAGGAACCTTCTTCCAGAACAGAAAGCTATCACTGCTAAGAGTTTATAATTGTCTTCCTATTGTTACAAAGGAAATTGATTTTAAAATACTTTTTATCTGGTGACTGCTATTGAGTATGGCAATTAATTAGTGGTTTTCAATGCACAACTTTGTGAATGTGTTGAGACCACCGAACTGTACACTTTAAAAGAGCCAATTTTATGGTATGCAAATTAATTCTCAATTTAAAAAAAGGATATATTCAGCAATTAGCCCAATGTCTGGCATACACTAAGTGCTCAGTAAATGGTAGCTGTTTTTATAAGGTGCTTTCTAATGCTATTTTTTTTTTACAAAAACAGTGTTGGTGATTGAACCCAGGCCCTTGCTCATATTAGGCAAGGACTCTACCACTGAGCTACAACCCCTAGGCTCCCCATCTACCAACTATCAAAAACAAAAAAAATAAAAAACACATTTAGGAGACTGCAGACTGCATCAGTTTCTTAGAATCTTCTCCCACCTACTACCTGTCAACAAAATCTGGAGGGAGACCAGAGCTACCCTTTTGTGGCTTCCTTATGCACCATTCTGATTCTGGATTGACTTTTGTATGTTGAGAATTAAATGCTGATTGTGTTGGGGCTTAGGAAATGACAACCCAAAGTATGGCCCCTTTGGCCTCAAAGCATAAAATCTCTCTTTGACCTTCTCCTGTCCTCCTGTCTCCTGTTCCTCTTCCTCCCCACGAGGCTGCCCACATAAACAAGAATTTCTCTTGCCCAAAATGAGTCATAGAAACTACAGCACTGTATCCCAAAGTAACCCACAAAGCCAAGAAATAGCACTCCAACCTTCCTCCACTTTCTGTTTAAGATCTGGCCATAAAGAAGAGCCTCGTTCCAAAGCGCTCCCACTCCTGTCCTCAGGAGGAAGGAGTGTCACTAGAGGACCACGAAAAATCTGGACAGATAGGCCTGGCTGGCTTTCCCTACTGGGTCTACTGGCATTAGGCCATGTTCTTTCCATTCAGTCCCATTTCTACACAGCAGCTGGCCATGCTTCATCAGTATAAACAAAATTAGGGCAATTCTCTACATCTTTGGATGTTTCTTTCTGAAGGCTCCTATCCATGTAAAGCTTTGATTAAATTTTTTACATTTTCTCTTGTTAACCTGTCTTTTCATAGAAGTAATGCCATGATCCTTTGATGGAGAGGAAAGATATCATATGCTTAGATCAATGAGGGACCAATCAGCTTCAATTTATATATATATTTTATTGTTTATATTTTCAACCACTTACACATAAGGCCAAAGACAAGTTTAAAGTTGAGAAGTCTGTAGTTCAAAATGTAATTTGTGATTGTGCTGCAGAGTTATGCTGAAAAGATCTGCTACTAGACATATCACTGGATGCCTTCATTGCTTTTTTCCCCCAAAATGTTTAGGTGGAGTGTTTATCTTCTAAAGAGCAACAAAGAAAGCTTTAACAAAAGTTATCAAGACTTCGGTTTCCCTGCCTAGTGTGTAAACACCTTGGAAGCTGCCACTCCCTACCAAGGAGCCGTAGTTGAACTTTGACTGAGAAACTGCTGGAGGTGTACGTAGGTAGACGGACTCCAAGGGATGGGGGAGTACACAGTGTACACCTTTGTGAGTTTTACTTCCAGGAACGGTACCAGGTTCTCCTGGTGAATAGGGAGTACCCACCCAACCCAAGAGGAAGAGGAAACATTTTGAAATACAGGAGAGCATTCTGGGTTTGTGTATTTTGGGTTAGGTTGGTTTTTCTTTTCCTTCTGATCCTGGGAAATGCTAGGCAAACATTCTACCACAGAGCCATATGCCAGTCCATTCTTAATTAACAAGGTTTGCCCTTAAGTAAACTAAGTAGCTAAGGCCTAACCTGCTGGGGTTTTACCAGACCTAACTGATCTGGGGAATGGAAATATCCAATGGCAACTCCCTCCTCCATCCTAGCCCACTTGAGGCGGCAGAACTAAGAAGCACCAGTGGAGTTCCCAGTCCCTCGGTACAGGTTCGTCCAAGGACCAAGGATGGGAGCATAATCGTCTGTCCAGAGAATGTCTCCCAGCCCCACACCTTACTACTGCATTTTGCTAACTGACGACTCACCACAGTTCTCTTACTCATTATATCACATCTAACTTTCAGCAGAAAGCTACAAGGCCTACTAAAGGCAAAACACCCTGTTTGAAGAGAATAGAAGCCATTAGAGCTAGAGTCAGGCATGGAAGGAATGTCGGAAATATCAGACAAACAATTTTTAAAACTATGAGTGACATGCTAAGGGCTTTAATCGAATAAAAGACCACATGCAAGAAGAGATGAATCATGTAAGTAGAGGGATGGAAACAGTAAGAAAGAATAAAAAAGAAATGCTAGAGATAAAAAAGAAAACAGCATGGCAGAAATGAAGAGTGCTTTTGATAGGCTCATAAGTACTCTAGAGATGGCTGAGGAAAGAATCGCTAAGCTTGAGGATACAATAGAAACTCCCCCAAATGAAAAAGAAACAGAAAAAAAATGGAGAGCAAAAAAAGAACAGACTATCCAAGAACTACAAAAGATGCATTCAGAAATACCAAAGCAGAAGACAGAAAGGAACAAACACAACATTTGAGGCAATAATAACAGAATTCCCCCCTATTGTTAGCCACCAAAATGCAGATATAGGAAGGTCAGGGAACACTAGGAAGCATAAATACCAAAAAATGGGCAAAACAACAACAACAACAGCAACAAAATGCCCTAGAAATATTATATTCAAACTTCAGAAAATCAAAGAAAGAAGTCACAGGAAAATCAACTTACTTACAGAGGAGCAAAATAAGGATTACACCTGACTTCTCCTCAGAAACCACACAAGCGAGAAGAGAGTGGAGTGAAATATTTGAAATACTGAGAGAAAAAACTGCCAACCTAGGATTTTGTCCTCTCCAAAATTATCCTTCAAATGAGAGGGAAATAAAGAATTTCCTAGAAAAAGAAGTAGTAAAGGAACTTGTCACCAGTAGAGCCCCTTTTCAAGAAATATTAAAAGAAATTTTTCAGAGAGAAGAGCAATGATACAAATCAGAAACTTGAATCTACATTTAAAAATGAAAGAGCACTGGAGAACCAATAAATGAAAGTAAAATAAGTTAATTTTTCTTGTACTTAAGTGTTCTAACACATGACAGCTTGTTCAAAATGATGGCAAAAAATGTATATTTTATACACTTACATGTAAATAAAAGGAATGACAACAATGATACAAGAAATGAGGGGAGAGTTAGGACTTTTGTTATTATAAGGTATTTGTACTGACCGTGAAGCACGGTAGGGTTATGCAGAGCACACTGGTCCATGAGCACCTTGAGGCTGAGTCAAAGCTTCTTCCTCGCCCGCAGCATTCATGTGCATCCCTGTGAGCACAGCTCAGACTTTACACCTGTCTGGGGACAATGAAGGGTGAGGAGGGTCTGTGGTCACTGACAAAAACCCCAGGTGTTGGCAGATTATAGATAAGGCCAGCACTGGAGAGAAGCAGGCCTGTGGAGAGTGGGGAGCTCCAGGGAGAAACAACAGACGGGGCAGCAGCGCTAACCCCCCAAAAAGCCCACAGTTATTGTAAACTGCAAAAACAGTGTTGGGTCTTACCAAAAAGGAAAGAAAAGATCCAAAATAATGCAATTAGACGTGAAAAAAGGTAAAATCACAATGGGCACTGGTGAAATCCAGATTATTAGTAACTATTTTGAAATCTGTAATCCAAGAAATTAGAGAATGCAGAAGAAATGGATAGATTCATATGAATTACCAAAACTGAACCAAGAACTTATTAAAACAAAACAAAACCAAACCCAAGTAATCCAATAACAAGAAATGAAATGGAGGCAGTAAAAAAACCAAAAAACAAAAACCAGAAAACCTCCCAAAACCTACCAATTAAGAAAAGCCCAGGACCTGATGCATTCACTGCAGAATTCTGCAAGAACTTCACAGAACATCTAATGTCAGTAGTCATATGATGTAATGAAATTGAGAGAAAGCAGTACTCCCAAAGCCATTTTTGGGAGCTGGCATTACCTTGATTCTAAAACCAGAAAAGAACTCAACTAAAAAAAAAAAAAAGGAGAGCTCTTTTTTTGGGGGGGGCAGTGCTGGAGATCAAACTCAGGACTTTATGCTTGCTAGGCAAGCTCTCTACCACTTGAGCTAAATCCCCAACCCCAGAACTCTTTTTGCAGGCCAATTTTTAAAATAAACTCAGGTGCAAAAATTCTCAACAAGATACTGACAAACAGAATGCAACAAATCATCCAAAAGATCATACATCATGACCAAGTAGTCTTCATCCCAGGGATGCAATCATGGTTCAACATGTGCAAATCGATAAATGTATACATTACACAGAAACAAGGACAAAAATCACATGATCATCTCAATAGGCACAGAAAAGACCTTTGACAAAATCCAAAATCCATTAACAATAAAAATCCTGAAGAAAATGGGTAGAGCAGGACCTTATCTCAATTTGATAAAAGCTATTTGTGACAAACCTACTGCCAACATAACATTAAATAGGGGAAAATGGAAAGCTTTTCTTCTAAAATCAGAGCTGGGAGTGGTGGTGCACACCTGTAATCCCACACACCTGTGACCACATGAGGCTCGAGGGGAACACGTAGATACAAGCCATAAGAGTGTCTAAACACAGAGACTCGAAATACATAATGTAAAAACTAATAGAACTCTAAGGAGAAATAGATATACCTACTGTTTACCATTGGAGACATCAATACCCTTCTATTAGAGTTCAGCAGAAAAAAATCAGTAAGGACATGGTCAAACCCAAGAGCATCATCTATCAACTGGATCTAATTAACATTTGTAGAATACTTCATCCAACAAAAGCAGAATATACATTCTTCCCAAGCTCATATGCACATTCGCCAAGACAGATCACATTTTGGTGATAAAATGAACTTTAACAAAACTAAAAGGATAGAACTGAGAGTGATGGTGCATACCTGTGATCCCAGCACTTGAGAGGCTGAGACAGGACGATTGCCACAAATTCAAGGCCAGCCTGGACTACATAGTAAGTTCAAGGCCAGCCTGAACTGCATAGTGAGATCCTATCTCACCCCCCTGAGAAAAAAATCCTAAAAGTTTAGAAAGCCTATAATGTCTGCTTCCACACAAAAATGGAATTAAATGATAAATCAATATCCGAAAGATAGCTGGAAAACCCCAATATTTGAAGATTAAATACACTTCAAAATAACATAAGAGTTAAAGAAGAAATCTCAAGAGGAATTTAAAAATTATTTGAGTTAAATTTTAAAAAATGAAACTTATTGAAGTTTGTGGAATGCAGTGAAAATAGTATATAGAGGGAAATTCATAGCACTGAATGCATACATGAGAAAAGAAGGATCTAATCAATAATCTAGATGTCCACCT
>PVJO010024421.1:0-24426 GCA_004026905.1 Hystrix cristata | reverse complement strand
TTCTTCTTGTTTTTTTTTTTTTTTTTTCTCTTACAGTCTGGAGGCTAGAGATCTAAGATGCTGGTATCAGCAGTCTGGGGTTTCTCCCGAGCCCTCTCTCTTGGGCAAGAAGATGGCAGCGTTCTTACTATTCTGTTTCCTCACAGGCTCACTTTTCAGTCTGTGTGTTGTCTGAGCACTAATTTCTTCTTCTCAGAAGGAAGTCCTATTGGTTAGGGCCCAGTGACATGACCTCATTTTACCTTAATCACTTCTTTGAAATACCTATCTCAAAACATAATCAAATTCTGAGTTGTTAGGGGTTCAGACCTCAATGTATAAATTCCAAGGAAGACAAAGACCAGTCCATGACAGAAACAACAATTAGAAACTAAAGAATTCCAAATAAAAAATTCAGATTCCTACATTATTTTTACAGTTCACAACTAGTAACGGTGATAATTACTAATGAGGAATGAGACTCTGCTTCAAAAACACACACAAACATATAACCAAACTCAGTGCCACTCATACATCACACACGCACGCGCATGCACACACACACACAGTAACATAAAATCACAGAAGGGCCTCTTAAGCCTGTTAAATGCCCTGCCTTAGTGTCATTTAACTTGTGATTTCTGAATATGCTATTCCACTGGCTTCTCGGAGAGTAACAAGAGAAATGTTTAGAAAAGACTCTGAAAGGAAATGCATGAGGACCCGAAAAGAAATATCATTCTTTAACAGTTTTGTAAGAAATACTGCTTCATCGTCGGGAAGCAGCAACTGGATGATTTGGCATCTGCAGAAAACAGAAAATTCATCTCTCAAGGGGGCTCAAAAACATTTTTCTCAGAGATGCATCAGTCTATTATTTTAATCTTTCTTTGCCTTTCTTTTGTTTGATGAGGAGCTGACTTTTTCCAGACTCTGTCTATTCAATTTGCCAGTTATTCTGATGGCATAAAGTGCAATGTACTAGTTTATTGAGAGCATTTCTATTATTATAAAGAAATGGTCATTTCTTAATTCAAACCATTCAGCCAGGCTGCCAACCACATCACTGTCATTTGTGCATAAAAACATTTTGCTAGCGGAGGATAGCTGGCCCTTTATTAGCATGAAAGCTACAAAAGAAGAAAAAAGATACAAATTTGACAGCTATGTACTTAAAAGCAAAAGTCTCCAATTCTACACAGTACAGAATAAAAAGTTATGTGAGATGTGAAGAAGGAAGTGATGTTTTTATATTATACTAGGAAATGGAGCGTGTGTACATTTATTTCAAGAAATATCACTAATCAGCTTAATTTCAAAAAAATGACACCTGAAAAAAGTCACCTATGCCACTGCAGTGAACATAGGGAAGTTTTATTTCAGAAAATAAAATATTCACAGATTAATTAACCAATACACACATAATAGTTTATATTTCACACATTTTCATTTCTGATATACCTGTATTATTATCCTCATAAATTTGTTAAGAAAATTTAGATGTGATAATATTAGGTTTTAGCAGTCGTGTTCTGTGTTTCCCAGAAGGGATCTGGACTGAGTTCAGGACACCGAGTGTCCAATCTAGGATGACAAGATGACCAACTAACTCACTAAACTTTAGGCACACATGACATGTGTATCAACAGAAATGATGACATTTAATAAAATAAATGTAACTGTATTTCAATTTGATATTTTATGATTTTATAATTCTAAAATTTTAATTAAGTGATCTTGTCCATATGTGGCCTCAGCAAATCAAATAAAGCCTAGAGAGATCAAACCTGTAGGATGAACCAAAGTTTGGTGTGAAGAACTCTAGACTGTTTTCCACAGAAACTTTTTTTTTAGTTCTGTTTTTTTAATTTTTAAATTTTATATTTGTGGTACACAATGACTGCACTCATTGCAGGGAGTTGGTGTATGTACATTAACACATTTTAATTCTTCATAATTCCCCTTCCCCTTCCATCACTCCCCTCCCTTCATCACTTGGCTCCCTTCCCATTTACAAAAGATCTATGTCCCTGTTTCCTATCATATGTCTTTTATTTTTCTCTTTCACTTATTTATATTAGGGTTTCACATATAAGAAACACTATGTGATATTTAAGCATGCATGTGTGATTTATTCCACTTAATAATATTATATTGTAGGTAAATGGATGTACCTTGAGAACATACTCATAAGTGAAATAAATCAGACACTCATGAGTACATATCAAATTTTTTCTATGATATGAGAAACCATAAGTGTAAGTAAGGACAAAGAGATGTAATAGATATTACAGAAAAGGAAGATAATATTCAAAAGAGAGGAGAACTAGAAAGGGGAAAAGAAGAAAGGGAAAGAGAGAAAAATGGAAAAATTTAAATAAACCTGCTGTAAATAGAGAAGGGTGGGGGAGTGGGAGGGAGGGGTGGGGAAGAGGGGGAAACCAAGATACAGCATGTACAGGTACAAAATAACCATGATGAATGTGATCACTATGTATATGATGTACCAATACATGTTTTTGGTTAAAAAAATATGTATATATAGTATTTATACTCAATGGAGTATTACTCTGCCATAAAAATGATACATTTGAGTTATCTGTAGGAAAATAGATGCCATAATATTAAGTGAAATGAATCGCACAGAAACTTTTAACATGAGCAATCTCCCAGAACTAGTGACTCTGCATTATTTCATATTTGGGACTTATTTGTTCAAAACTCTTACTGCTTTTGACAACCCAAGTTTGTCAAGTTCCTATGAAATAAAACCACAATGTTTGGCAATAATTTCTTCATACTACGATGTCATGCATGAAACAAAATATTAATTTTACAAAATCCACTTAAACTTTGCATCCTGATAACACTCCTGCAAACATACTGAACATTTCTAAAACCTGGCAAACTTTCTGGAAGAAGTGTGGCAAGCACCAACTCCACAAAGTGCCCAGTACTGTGCAAGAAAGGCAAAGACCGACTCTCTGTGTGCTCAGGAAGGGTGGCATTATGACGGGAAGCAGAGTGGCTACAGTGGACAGACTAAGCTGATTTTCCTGAAAAAAAGCCAAAACTACCAAGAAAATTGTGCCGAAGCTTGAGTGTGCTGAGCCCAACTGCAGATCTAAGAGGATACTGGCTATTAAGAGATGAAAGTATTTTGAACTGGGAGGATAAAGGGCCAAGTGATCCAGTTCTAAGCTTTGTCTATCGTTTTATTATGAAGACCATAAAACTTGAGGTCATGTTTAAAAAAATCCACTTAAAATGTTCCCATTTTTCCAGAGTTCATTTTGCTGGGAACTTATTCCCCCCAAGACAAAATGAGTACCAGAGAATTAGTATAAAGCTTCTTAAGAAGAAAGGAATATAAACTCAGTTTTAGAAAGAAAAATTAATATACTTTATTCTTCAGTGACATATTTGTAGCAGCATATTATAATCTTTTTAACTGACAAAAATATAAAAGTCAGTTTTCTAGAAATAGAAGAATGAAAGAAATCCCTGTGGAGATAGCAAGGTCCACTGACATGTTGTGAGGCATCTAAAAGAATTCTACAAACAACAATTAAAAACAAAAACCCATCTAGGTAAAGGGATGAAGTAAAGGTGTAATATCTTAATCCAGTCATATAGGGGGTAAATAACCTCCAATCTGAGTAATAAAATAGCTAAGGTAATTAAATTATAGAGAGACAAGGTATATTTCAGCTCACAGTTTTCTAATTCATGACTGATAGGCCCTGTTGCTATGGACCTGCCATGAAGAGGAGCAACAGAGAGAAAAACCACTTACCTCATGCCCATGGAAGAAAATAAAAAAAAATACAGAGGAAGCAACTGAGGCCCCACAATCCTCTTGGAGGACATGCTCTCAATGACTCAAGGGTGGCTCATTCAGCTCCAGCTCTTAAAAGGCCTGCGAATTCCCCATAGCACCACCCAGGAAACCATATCTTTAAGGGGTCTTTGGAGGATATTCAACAGCCAAACTGCAGCACTAGCATCTCTACTACAACTACTGGGGGAAAGTATATGAAACTTTTATTAGCAGATTTATATCCCATGTTGTTAATAAAAATAAAAATGGAAAACTTCCTTTGTATGAAGAACAATTCATTCTAGTAATGCTGAGCAGTTGCACTGATTGTTTTGGTGATGTAGTTGCTATAATTTTCACCCACTGAAAAGTTTTATGCTCACTGTCTTTAATCTTAAAGAAGTTCGGACTCGTAAATTGAATATTTTTACATTCTTTTCCCAAAGTAAGCCAACTAATTTGGCTACATATTTTGTGTTCAAGGTAGAAGACAACGGTGCTGTTTATGGTTTGCCCTCCAAATTCTCTTTGGAATTGACTGCACTTTTCTTTCTAAAATTAGGGAAAATGCAAAGCTTTCTTTGACGTGACTTATGGAGACTTTGGAAGAGTCTCAAGTGATCATCTTTGTGATTATATCCCTCTCAAGTTGGAATAAAGCCTAGCTTTCCAAATGTATCTGTCTTGCAGCATTATTTTTTTACTTTGTATAACACTTCCAAAATTGATGGCATGTGGAAGACAACAGATTGTTCAAGGTTCCTCAAATTCTAAAACAAAAATTTACATTTTCACTCTGATTGATATTTTAACAAAAGTAAACATGAGTATATTTTGAACCAAATTGAAAGCCACTATTCACTGAAATGCCAGCATGGGTTGTCAGAATTTGATTTAAAGCTAAATAGTTTCCCGAAACAGTAACATTTAAAATTTAACATATTGGTAAATTCCAGCATGCCTGAAGCCTTTACATTTACATAGTTTGTCAAAATTATGACAATCTCACATTTGTGTAATTAAGTTGAATTACTTAATCAGGTTTAAAACCAAAATTTCTCCTATATAGTGACAATTCCTACCTGAAGGACATAGTTTTAGAAAAGATATTTATCGCTTTAATTTTTACATAAATTGAAATATTGATTTACAAAATGAAAACAATATATTGTGACAGTAACAAACTACTTTAAATGGCTCAGAATATTTTTAAAGATTATAAGTGATATATTTTTGGCAAGTGAATGACAGGTGATGTCATGGAGCCTTTTAAAAATGAAAATGTCTCAGTTGTTACAATTAAGGCGAGTGGTGGCAGAATTTGACATTAATATTAATAGGAAAACTATTTTTACAGGCACTACCATAATTGAATTATAAGGAGAGGTATTCGTTGTCTATATCTTACATTTATACAAACTAATCTAAAAAGTTCACTAGTAGTAAGTTTATTTTACAGTTATTAAAGAATTGAGATTTCCCCACATGACCACAAGTATAAACAGGTATCCGTTTTACTTTAGCGAGAGTTCAGTTCTGCTCTGTATAATGAAATCAGTCTTGAAATCAAACAGAAATATTGTAATGAAATTTTAAGTATCTTATCCTCCCAAAAATATTGTATATAATACAATATTTAGCACTGTCCTAAATTAATTCTAGAAGTTCATTTTGGTATCATGGAATATCCTTGTATTTGAAATTTAATTTCCTCTATTTTGATCAATGCCCTGTATATAAAATCAGATAAGCAGATTTATAGACAACTTTATAATATTTTTCTAAAATATTGTACACTAAAACTTTGTGGTTTTCAATTTTTAATTAAAAATATGGCATTATGTATTCATTGTCAATGTAAGATGCCCTTTTTTCCTAATTAGGTTCTGTATGGTTGGTATTTTCTAAAAAATTTGCAAACTAAAGACAAGTTTTAATGAATTAGCAACTCCTAACATCTTCCTTAACCTTTCATTTTCCTACCATCTGGTTGTTATTAATAATTTATAATATATAATTACAATTTATAACTAATTTAGCTACCAAAATAGTAATGCATCTGTACTTTTAAGGAAAAATAAAAAAGAAACCTTAAAGGTAATCTCAATTTTTTTTTCAAGTTTTTAAACTTAGGAAAGCATTAAAATATTTTCTTCTAGATATATCATCCGTAGGAAGTTTAGCTCTGCATGTGTACCTTTTTAAGCAAATATTTACAAATAAATCTTCTTCCCTTAAAGTAGTATTGACTTTCATATGGAATCTTAGCCATCAGGAAATTAGAGATGGATGTGTTCTAAAATGTAGATAAAATATGAGAAGTTTGTCCTCATCGTAATAAACTTCCTTTCCTTTATAGTGAATGGTAGATAATGCAGGGATGTGACAGTCCAATTCTTCTCTCAACACGGGCCCTCTGTAGGACCTTTCTGGCTTTATTTACACTTTAGGGTAGGAAGAGGCATTCACTACAACTACATTGCTCCCTTCTCCCAATATCCTCCCCCTCTTTATGGGTGTAAATCACGGGAGCACATTCTAATTCATTTCCTGTGTGCAAGTCTTTGTGTTTGGCTTTGTATCAGAAGTAGCAAATGAAAGCTTGAAATGGTACCTTGAGATCCCAAAGCTGAGCTGGTGACCCACTGGCTGATGAAAAATGAAGAAGTCCTGGTTAATAGTAGGTGGAGCAGGAATAACCACCGGCCCAAATTAACACCATAACTTCAGATTGTATCTGGTGGTGAATGCGGTGGTGTGTTAGTAGAAATGCAAGTAACAAAGTAAAGATATAAGGCATTTAAGATATACGAGGAAGATAGTAACAATAAGGGCAATCAAATTGGATAGTTCTAAGGGCAAGTGTTGGTCGAAATGTAACAAAAGGCTAGAGGTGATAAATCCTCAATTGAAAGCTATGTACAAACAGCACCTTCTCTACGACGAGTAAAAGCTTCCCATGTCCAAGGGTTAGGAAAATAAAGATGATGATCGGGTCCACGATATTTATTATAAAGTAACAGAACTTAGGAGAAATTTAAATTTTCAGCCTCAATCAGTCTGCTGTGCAAACATCAGAGTCCTAATTAGGAAAGAGTGAGTACTTGCCCAGAGCGCGATATCGATAAAATTTAGAATTGTGATTCCTCTAAACTCACTGACTCTGAAAAGTGTTCCGTGCTTCCTTAATAAGCGCTAGTTCTCCTCTCTTGCTTGACTGCGCTGCAGGCACCCCTCCCCAGCTAGACAATATAAACTGCCCACATGTTTGCCCTACATTTCCTGCAGGCCACCAGAATATTTAGGAACTACAACTTCGAGGAGCTGCGGGAACCAGTACAAGTATCCATATTTACTGATATGACTGTTATTCTGCAGGCATTTGATTGTAGAAGAACTGAGAATAGCTTTGCTAACTGCTTCTTATACTTGTAATTTAAAAATGAAACTTTTGATTAGTTCCACAAAACTAATGTGTCTTAAGCTAAAATTTCTCAACAATTTGTTCTGGGTGGAAATTTCAGATATATCCTCTTTATAAGAATACATTTCAAAATTCTTCATATTCTCTTCTTTTTACAAATTATTGATTAAAAACTTTTCTCAAAAATTAAAACTGAAGGAAAATGGAATAAAAGACAACTAAATTGTGAAAGGGTGCCCTTTCCTTCTTTTATGTTGGATGGACAGTATGGAATGCTAGTAATAGAGAGTAAAATATTTAGAAATTAGACTACTAAAAACAAAATGAACAAAGTCCTCAAACTTTATAGTGTAATCATTTTTCAGAAATTCTCCCCATGCCTATGAATCACCCAGTTTCATTTTATTGTATGATTGACCGTCATACACAAATCTGTCATTATCTGAACAAGATTGAGCTTACCTCTCTCACTAAACTCCCTTTCCCATAGAAGTGGCCAAGTCTTTGCATTCTGTATGCTCTTTCATTGTGACAAGCTTGATATATACAAAGATTCTTAGATTTATTTTCTGGAAGTACTTGGGATCCTCCTGCTTCTTTATTCTTTGATTTACACATCTTTTTTACTGTGAGTTCTTAGTTTACAGATACATTAAATACTAAATCTTAAACCAATTAAGTACGGCAGAAGATGGTGCTTTCTACTGTAACAGCATAAACTTGAGACAGCCTCTCTGTATACTTGTCAGTAAAAATGGATATGTGTTGCTGCACCCACGTTATATGTGTCATGTCATAATGGTGGAGGAGGATTTTCAGATCCATATAATACAAAGGAAAACTTCCTACTTTAATTCCAAGTTTTAAATTCACAATCCATTATCAAGGAGTTTGTAGCTTCCTGGAGAACCACAAAACACCACTGAGTCGGTGTCTAATGGCCTGCAGTGACTTCATGATTATTAAATACCAGAAATAAAGGAAATGTGCAAACTGTACCTAGTCCTTCCTTGACTCAATAAGTATGTGGAAAGGAAAAAGAAAGAGCAGATAAAATACAAAATTTCAGGATATATATATAGTGCCCAAAGATATTGTATTGTCAGTGTTTGCTATTTAGCTTTTTGTTACTTTGACGAAATACCTGATATAAACAACTTTAAAGGAGGAAATATTTTGTTTTGCTCAAGTTTCCAAAAGTTCCAATCCATGGTTACCTGGCTTTGCTGTTTCTGGGTCTGTGCTAAGGCAGATACTCATGCTGGGAAGCACGTAGTGGAGCAAAGCTAATCAAGTCATGACCACTAGGAAGGAGGGGTGGGGAAGGGGGTAGGCACGAAATAGCTCTTCACGTTCACCCTCCCAATGACTTACTTTCTCAAACTTGGCCTCGTCTCCTGAAGTTTCCACTGTCTCCCAGTAGCCCATTCAATTATGGATCCATGAATGAATTAATCCAATCTAGATATCAAAGTCCTCCTAATCCAATCACATCTGAGAGTTCCTACTGTGAATACTGTTGAACTGGGAACTAAACCTTCAACACATTAACTTTTGCCAAACATTAAAACCAAAACCATAACACAGTGGATACAACAGAAGGTCAGAAATGGGAAAATCAGTGATTTATAATAGCTGTCGAATACCTTACATCAGTAATCAGAAGGTAACCTTAATACATGGATACTGAAGGTTAGAATTTATTAAATGATCTATGGTTGCTTTAGGTGTCCCAGAAAGAATATCTGAGGCGGTGTGTGCAAGGGGACTGGTTACACCCAGGCTACTTAAAAGTGTATCTTAGTTTGGGTTTCCCTGAATGGTGTATCCTGAGAGACAAAGACTGTGTACGGGTTGCTTACTTGGAAATTAAGAGTGTGGGCTTCGAAGTTATGCAGACCTAGCTTTGAAACTGATTATACATGCATTTACTAACTGGGCTCTTTGACGTATAGTTTTGTTATTTGCAAAAGAAATATATTATCACAGGCCTGTAATGTTATTATTGTTTTAAATAATTAACAGGGCATGTTTGGCTCTCTTAACACAATGTCTGGACCATAGTAAATATTCATACTTGATTGTACCTCTGAGGTGATGAAAGGTGCTTCAGGAGAACTACAACAGTTGAAAATCAGTTTGCATGTTGATTTCATAGATTTAATCCAACTAATCTACATTTTTAAAATATTTGTTCGCACTGAGTAGAAATGAGATACTAAATTTGCCCAGTTTGAATACCAAAGGTTTTTAGTATGTGCATACCTTTTTATACACCTGGATTGAGTGACTAATAGACTTCCAAGACTTTTACTGGAAATTACAGTATAGATCTAGTTTTTCTGATATTTTTGTTTTAATTAATTCAGCATCTAAAAGAAAAAAATAGCAGTGCTACTGTTCATTATTTTTAATTCTGTTACTTAAAACAATATGCATAATACTGTTTTTTGTGATTTCATAATACTATTATACTGACTTCAAAAATACTTGAATCAGAGATCAGCAAACTGTAGGCCACTGGCCAGATCTAACCTGCTAGCTGCTTTGTGTAAAGTTTGGTTAGACAAGAACCATGCTCACTCATTTGAATAACTTTGTACATCTCCTGATCCAATGATTATTGTCTTAGAAGTGATTTTAAAGATTCTGATTTGTTAAGACATTAACTCAAGATTATAAGGCAAGTCAGCAATAGCATACAGGACTTACAAGCCTTTGTCCATCTTCTTCTTTTTTTTATATTTCAATACATTCTCATTTGAAAGCAACTTCAACCTTTTATTTACTGAGAATGACATGTAGAACATATATTTCTCCTAAAAGTTTGAGTTCTTAATACATAAAAAGTAAATTATGGTTTTTCTAATATAATTTCCCCAAAATATACTAGTAAATAAGAAGTAAAAAATGCATTGAAAATGTTGAATTATGCTTTCTTTCTTTCTTTTTTTTTTTTTTTTTTTTTGGTACCGGGAATCGAACTCAGGGCCTCATGCTTGCGAGGCAAACACTCTAAGCACTGAGCTAAATCCCCAGCCCTATGCTTTCTTTTTAAAGAAAATTTTCCTTTAACTTAAGTGTGTACAAAATATACATTATAGAAAATATATGTTTGTATACCTTCTAGCCATAGTCAATAAGACGCAATATTGAATTGCAGAGAATTGTGGGAAATTTAATGGAATTCATAAATATGAATTTATAAAATATTTTCTTTTTCATCTTTCACACTCAATTGGCCTATACATTTTAATATAAAAATGAAGTACTCTGAAGTTATAAAGAGTTAAAAAACAGGAGTGGTCAAAGGGAGCAGTTGAGGAACCCAAAATAATGGTTTAACAAAAAAGTGTGTCTGTGGGACGTCAAGGCAATTAGCTGTCTCCACCAACAAAAATTATTTTACTGTATAGTATAAAAATAATACAGACTCTGTTAAGCATTTTAATTTTATATTGTGGTAAAATTTAAATGTTGTGAAGTAAATATTTATGTCACTCCAAAATTCGTACATTGAAGCCTTGACTCTCAATAAAACGGTATTAAGAAGGACAGCTCTTGGGAGATGGTCGGATAACGTCCTGAAGGTGTAAACTCTTGATGGCATTAGTCATCTCACAAGGAGGAGACATCCACAGTGTATGGTCACAGAAAGAAAGCAGCTTGCTTTGGTCAAGGGACAGTGCTTTGGTCAATAATTAAATCTACTGTCTAGTTCATTTTTTACTCAGCCTGCAGAACCACGAGACAGATGTTCAAGCTACCTAGTCTTGAGTGTTTTGTTTGGCCAACCTGAGCTAACTAGGATAATACATAAAATTTACTATTTTAATTATTTTAAGTGTACAATTCAGTGACAGTGCATACGTTCGCAATATTTTGTAGTCATAAACACTACCCGCTTCCAAACTATTTCATACTTCATTACCTAAAACAGAAATTTTGTATCCATTAGGACCCATTCTCCCTTCTTCCCAGTGCCTGGTAACTGCTATTATTCTTTATGTCTCTATAAATTTGCCTATTCTAGGAAACCCAAATAAATGGGATTGCCCTCTTGTGACTGGCTGAGTTCACCTAGCACAATGTTTTGAAAGTTCATTAGTACAGTATATATCAAAATTTCATCCATTTTTGAAGTTAAATATTCCATATGTGCTGATAACATATTTGCATTTGTACTGTTCTTATGTTTTGACTATTGTGAATAATATCATTATGAATATTTGGATAAAAACACCTGTTTGAGATCTGGTTGCAATTCTCTCGGCTATCTACCTAAAACTAGAATTACTAGATCATATAGCAAACTCGGTTCAACTTTTTATAAATAATCATATTCTTTGCTACAGTGGCTATCCTATTTTATATTCTCACCAGCAATGCACCAGGGTTCCAATTTTTCCATTTTCTTGCCAACTTTTTTTTATAACAATTATCTTATAAGGTATAAAGTTTTATGCCACCATGTGGCTTGTTTGTGCTTCACTAATAACTAGTGACATAGATCAACTTCTGATGTTTATTGGTCATTCATATATCTTCTTTGGAGAAAAGGGTTTTTGCCTAATTTTTAATTGGGCTGTTTGAATTTTATGATTGACTGAGAGAGTTCTTTATCTATTTTGAATACTAATTCATCAAATTTATATATATTTTCTACCATTCTGTAAGCTGTTTTAAACTTTATGATAGTGTTCTGTGATATGTAAAAGGTTTTATTTGTTTATTTATTTATTTGGTGCTGGGGCTCAAACTCAGGGCCTTGTGCTTGCTAGGCAAGCACTCTACCACTGAAAATCTCCAACCTAGGTTTTAATTTTGATGAAGTTCGATTTACCCATTTTTGCTTCGGTACTTGTGCTTTTGTTGTCCTGTCTTGTAATTCATTTTGCTATTTTCACGATCCCCTCTCTTGCTTTGGAGTTACTTTAAAAAAAATAAAATTAAGTTCTAGAAATTAACAGATGGTACTTAACCCATTCTGCCTCTAATTCAGCGGCCTTACATAAAGGTTTTTCCTTTGTCTTACACTCTTTAAGATACATTTTGAATGACTACTAAACAGTATGTGAAAAGTGAGTTATTTTAAAAGACAAGAAATTCCCTCTGAGTTTTCCTGCATAGAGAATCAGTATATGAGAGAAGAATGTCTGTGCTGATCATGGCACATGGTCACATTATGAGAAGTACCTGGATTCTAGCATTACACTGGACTCTCCGGCACTGCCATGAAATATGTAAAGTGCCCACTTCCTGAATAGCACCATAAAAAGTGATTCATTAGGGCTTGCTGGTTAATGCCCACAGTTGATCATTTAATCTTTCTGCAGCTTTTAATCTTTCTGCATTGGCAATATCATCTGGGCACCAGGAAGGTATCATATTGTCCTAAAGCTTACCAGAAAGAAAAAATGAACCTGTCTGTGCATCAAGGAGAGGAACAAATCAAATGTAACCATCAATCTAAATTTTTGTTTTCATAAATGTACTTATCTAGGTTTAAAACTATATTACTAATAGCTATAGACAAATAGTGTACACAGACACATTCATACACAAAATACTAATGCAAGAAGAGAAATGTCAATTAAAAACGAAGTAGCTTAACATTATTCTGCTTCAGGAGAAAGTCTCAAAGGCTAGTCAAATAGTCAAAATTGGAGTTTCTGAGAACGGGAACAGACAAATTGATTAGGTGGCCTTAATGGCTTATCACAACAAATGCAGGGAGTCTTTTGATTCACTCCACTCTGGAATACGCCCATAAGATCCAGAAGATATTTGTATATAAATGGTTATAGAATCTGACCACCTGCTGATAGAAGGAAGAAAACAGATTCTGATTCTATGCCATTTACTACTGAGTTCAGTATTAAAATGTTGGCTTCTTCTATGTCTCTATAGAAGTTTCCACAAATCTGAAATGTTTTCTAGGCGTTTCGTTCAGAGTTTGCCTTTCTCACTTTATCTAAACCAACAACCCCATATAGTACTAAGACATTTTAGACTGTATAACAGCCACGCAACGACTTCTGCAGAAGACTTCCACAGAACACACCGTCTGTGAGGGTGAACCAACAGGGATGAGTTTATTAGGCATAATTCTTGGAATTCCGTGTGTTCTTAACACATATTTTATTTTATTTTTTAACACATATTTTAAATGAAGAGAAACTTCATAATTTCCAGTAGGTACTAAACTTCTTAGTCTGTCATTTGCCATTTGAAAAATTGTTTCTATACATTGCCTAAAGGTTTGAAAATGTACAATTCTACTGTAGGATACATTATATTTTGCTACGAGAAATTCAATTCTCTTAGGTTTGTAATTTAAAGTGTTAAAAATCCAAATAATAATCTGCTTTTGATGGAAAAAATATGCACTTTGATAGTTGAATTTATCACAAAATCAAACCAAAGGCTGTAAATACCACTCAATAGATGGGCACACTGTATTTTATAAAGTGAATTTATATATGTTTCAAGACACATTATGAATATTTTATAGTTATTGGTAGAGTAGGAAGGGGTAGTGCATTAATCAAAAATATTTTATTGTCTAAATGCCTCTAGGACAGGCTAAATAACATGGTACATATTATACTCTAAGCTGTTTCAACAGTAATAGGATACTTCTGCCACTGAATTCTTCAGTGCATGATACAAGCAGTAATATTACTGAGATTCAAAATTATCTGTAGGTTATCCATCCATTCCAATCGAATATTTTTTTAAAATTTAGTTACTTTTCAAATTTTATGAGCAGAGGGCTCTGCAATCTGAGTGACTTATCACCCATTCATGCCTCTGAGAATCTTTATATCAGACTCATAAATGCATCCAGTGTGAATGATGATTTTGCAATAAAGAAATTAATTCAACATTGTATTGAAAGATAACTTTGTTCTCATTGTGCACAAAGTCTCATTTAAAAAGATTATGTAGTAAGCTTGTCCTTAAATTTTATAAAGGGAGAAGAGAATATTAGAAAAGCTCTGTGGATCTATTCCAATAATACACAATAATAATCCTAGAACAAGAACATGGAAAAATGACCTTTTGTAATAAATATTAAATATTTGTTCAGATAAAATTTTCAAATATTATGTTTTTTAGGTTTAAGACGAACTATTAAAATCAATCTTTGATCTCAGAAGAAATGTTGAGGCATCATTCTTCAGCATATTTATTCACAGCTCGAGAGATGTAAAAAGAAAATCTCCATCAGAATTGGAATTTGGGAGGAAAACAAAACAGTTTCCTCACAACTATGTTGTGTCTTTGCTTTTTGTTCCTTGTGTTAGCATGTTTTTAACTAGAATCAGGTAGATATTTATTCTGTTGCCATTAGCATAACACAATAAAAATGTTTAACTTTGTTGTGTTTGACATTATACTTAGTGGAAAAAAAAAAAGCTCCAATAACCTGAGATGACACTGAACACTTCTTTACCAAAATAACTTCATAATCTTTCTTTCTTCCCAAGGTTTACTATTGAATAAAGGTACAACTAGAGGACAAAGGGATTAGGGACACCACAAAGCAGTCAGAGAAAGGAAGCTAATTTGGTCTTTGGAAAATATAATATGTTCTCTCATTTTTCTCTCTGCCTTTTGGGAGAATTTCAGTATCAAAAGGCTAGCAAGACCAGTTGCTCCCCCAGTATAATGCAGTATCAATCTGTACCGTATCTATCAGACAATTAGAAATAGAAACATGTTTCTGATATGTTACTGCAAACACAAAGATGCTGCAGACTGAAAAAAAAAATGAGACAAAAACAAAGAGGTTTAATGTTGGAGTTTAAATCAATATCATTGTTGCGCCTACCCACGGCATTACAATTCAAACATCAGTATCATATAATCTGACGATCCCTGTTTTATCTAAATTATTGGCCCTTGATTACATATTTTACTAAGATTTTCTGGCATGTCACAGACCAAGCTAGTACACATTTTACTTTTTAATCATTTCTCTAATTTAGTAAATCTTATTTGTTGTATTTAATTTTTCACAAATGAGCACTGTATTTCAAAGACACTGGGAAGACAAAGCAAAGAATCATTTCATGGTTATCTTAATCTCTTGGATCTGCAAAACTAGAATTTCTCTTCAAAATTACTATGGATCAATTCTCATTTTACATGTTATGTGGCTTTGTCACCATGATTTTGTCAATAGGCAATTTTTATGACTTCTAAAAATAATCCATCATTTACACAGGAAACAGAATGAGCTGTGAAATACGCAATTGCAATCATGACATGTATCACATATGTCAATTGGTTTCAAGCCACATCTAAAAAATCATCTTTCTTTAATAGTTTTACCTAACCAATTTCACCTATAGTTGCTTCTTCTTCATTGATATCTAGGGCAGAACTCTACATATTTATAGAACTTATGATAATTTATAACCATATATATATAATCCTATACATATATATTACATGCTTGTATGTTTTATATATATATAAAATATCCAAATATATTTCTTTAAATATATATTTTTTACCCAGATCCTCTAAACATGCATAAAGAAAAAGAGGATTAATGGAGGCCAAGTTCCTATTTCATATACCAACATTTTGTATATATTAAGGGCACAAAATACTCATTAATAAATGTAAGCACAATGGAACTATTTCCATACAGAATTAATGAAATGTGAATAAAAAAATACACTCAAAAAAAAAGTAATGGGGGCTGGGGATTTAGCTCAAGTGGTAGAACACTTGACTAGTAAGCCCAAGACCCCGAGTTCAAGCCCCACCACACACACACACACACACACACACACACACACACACACACAAAGTAGTAAATTCCAGTTTTGGGCATGTCTATCTAATGTAAGATTGACAACAATAAAAATGATAAATATAATATTTTTAAAATATTTTTTATTTTATTCTTTTTAGTTTTGGTCTTTTTAGAAGCACATATATTTTTTAAAATTTTGAAATGGACAGTCTTCCATAAAAGAATAATGAATTTTGTTAAATGCATGATTCAGTGCTTCAGGCTAAGCCTAAACTGAGGACTATGGAGAACACTAACACCCACAGCCATAATCATTTTTTTTCAAGGAGACAAATCTAGCAGGGAGAATGACTATAACATTTTGTGAAATGTTCAATTAACAGAAGAGGAGTTCTCACCAGGACATACTGTGTAAAACTAATAAGAAGTGCATGGATGAGCTGTTAAGACCTGCTGCAACAAAATATTCTGCATTGCTTTAATATGTAAAGTAAATCATTCGGGATGTGCAACTGCCTTCTCTGACTGAAGCAAATGCCTTTAAATCTTGCAAGTAACTAAAGTTGAAAGAAAATCCGTAGTCGTGTTTCCATTACCTATCAGCGCAACTTGATTTCAGATCTTTTATTCTGAAGTTATGAAAGTTCTTAAACTTTCATAAATTAAATACAAGTGAGTTAAACTTAATCCCAAAAGATTTTAATGCAGATTTGATAAGCATGTCAATGGTTGTCCCAAGCAAGGTCAGATTGTGCTAGGCAGAATGTTTTTCTGTTTTGTTACAATGATCTTTATTTTTAGTCACTTCCATACCTTCTGTTACGTTTCATGAATCTTACTTTACTATTCTGAGTTCACTGGTTGATTTAAAAATGAAAAAAAACAATTTTAGAGTCAGGTTGATATTTTATTGTCATTCTATTGCTGACATTTATGTACACTTTCTGGAATAAGAAATAAAAACCTTTTGAATTTCTTGTGTCAGTTTTCTTTTGATCTCTTATTGATTAAAAAGCAAACTCTTCAGAGAATTTTTTTTAAATCAATAAATATTGTCCTTTTGATCACCTTTTTTTAGGCATTGTCTTACAATACTATATTTTATGTCCATCTTATTTATTATTTATGTCATATACTTTTTATTTTGATTCCCATCAAAGCAGTTATAATTCTCTAAGGCAACAATAGTTATTAGATAGTTATCTCAATAACATTATTACCACAGGGGAAATGTTTATATTTCTGCAGAAACTTTCTGTGGTTGGAAGAAAGAGACAATCCTGCTTTGACTAGTAATATTACTACAGGCAAATCTGTGCCTCGATTAAATGGAAACAAAGCTTTTGTAAATAGGGAGGGAGGAGGGGGTGAGGGCAGGGGAATGGGAAAAAAAGAAGCAACAAGATATGTCATGTACAGGTACAAATCCCCTATGATGAATGTTATCACTATGTACATCTAAAATGTACCATTAAAATAAAATTTAAAAAATATAAAAAAGAAAAAGAAAAAAGGGAAACAACAACAACAAAAATGGTAACTTGCAATAAGGACAAATAGCTGACTACAGAAGAAAGCATACTTTATGAAAGGAATTGAGGTAGAGGAGAGGTGTGACTAAACCTGGCTGGGAAAATAGGCATGACCTGTAAATTACAAAAATCCCAAAGAGATGCTATTTCTCAGGAGAATGGCCTAGATCTGTCGTCAGTCCGAGGCGCGAGAGCCCCCCACCTCTCAGGACCCGGATGTAGAAATTCTCACGGATTTTCTCCAGATCTAGACAGTATAAAATACAGGAAGCCATGAGGAGCCGGTGCTATCATATCTTTTCATGATATCCCGCACCACATCTCTCAGGCTTGGTACGTATTTTAATTCTCTCTTTATTTCTCTCTTTTTTTCTTTTTAACTTTTTCTTTGTTTTGCTCAAATTCACTCTGCTGAACCAGTTTTTCCCAATCTTCATTTTGCCTTTTTAAATAAACTTTGTCACCACTTTTGGTTCATTCTGTTCAAGTCTTTGTTCAAGGCAGGAAAGACCTGGAATCTAACTCCAGAAGGAGGGGCGAGGAATTCAGAACCCGGTAATGTTAATTTGGAATATAACTACCTGATAACAGAATCATACTATTATTCTTTTATTCACCATTGTCATTCTCATGTCTACTAAAGGAAAAAATGGGAGATGGTTATAGCTTACTACTATTTATTTCCCACACTACTGTAATATCCTCCTACCTAGCCATTGCCACATTAATTCTTGATAAAATATAAATTAAATTGTATTGCCTCACTTTTTAAAACCATTCATTAATTTTCCTTGTCTGCGGGGATAAAGGTCACATCCTGTTCATAGTATGAGGCCTTGTGTGATATGGTTCCAGTTTATAGTGTCTGCAATCTTATCTCATTCTTTGTGCAATAGGAAATTTGATCAAAAATATGATGAATGTTTAAATTATTTTTAAATTTTTACATTAAAAGATATTTCCACTAATCCCTCTAAAAACACTATCCCTTGCTATAAGCACACTTATCCCATCATTCTTGCCACTTTCTTAAATAGTTCTGAAAGTCTTTCCTGTCTTTACGTGTGCTGCCATGGCTGCCTCTGTATTCTGAATTGATTTAAAATGTTTGCATTTCATGGTCATTTTGGCTTCCAGTAAGAGCCAGAAGCTGCATGGTGCCAGATCCAGTAAATAAGGTGGATGAGGACATGCCGTAATGTTTTTATGAGCTTGCCTTTCCATTGGATGGCACTTGGCGTATCATTTACTCTATTTTTTATTGTACCTCATAAACATACTCACATAAGAGGACTTCCAGAACTGCTTCAGAAAGTAACAAGGTAAGTATGTTCGAAATGCTGGGGATTATTGTGTGGAGATTACTGGCAGTTAGAGTCTGTTAGTGTAATAAATGTTTTATTTAAACATTCACTGTCTAGCTTGATCACCTATTCTGGATTTTAACCATGGAGTCCCACTCTGAGTTCATAAAATGTGCCACCCTGATTCAGCTAAAAGTTTTTAGTGCAAACTAGTCCCTTTACTGGCGTGCTTTTTCAACCACTCTTCATATAAATGACTCTCATCCATAAGGTCTGAGCTCAAATCTACCTTTAAGGCCTTTCTTAAGTACCATTGTTTGTTCCCCAATACTGGGGATTGAACCCAAGCCCTTCTTACTAAGCTATACCACTAGCCTTTTTCTTTTTCTTTCTCTTCTTTCTTACATTCTTCTTCTTCTTTTTTTTTTTTCTTTTGGTCTGGGACAAGGTCTTGCAAAGTTGCTAAGATGCCGAGCTGAGCTCACACTTGGCATTCCTCTCGCTTCAGCCCCTAGAATACTGGGACCGCAGACATGCAACACCACATGACATAAAGTATCTTTTTTTTTTTTTTTTAACTTCATCAGTTAGATTTACTTCATCACAGCCACTGCAATGATAATCAAACTGTAACCACTTTTCAAATCATTACTCTTTAAAACAACCATTTTGGTTGAATATGGTAAATCCTCTGAACTTCTAATGGATCACACATTCAGCCCCAACCAAACACATGTCGTGGGGAGCTCGACTTCCCCAGAGCAGCTTCAGTTAGTGAGACTCATCTGTAGACCGTGTGGTTTCTCATATTTGGGAAGGCTAGGCTAAGTTTACCACATAATATAAAAGTAGCTGGAGAGAAAGAGACAGATAGAAGAAGGGAGGGAGCAGAAGAGGGAAAGGGAAAAGAAAGGAAGAGAAAGACATCTTAAGTCCAAGCTCAGAGTAGTCCTATCTTTACTTCACCCCTGTACACTGGTCAAAGCAAATCACAAGGTAGCCCAGAAATGAAGGAAGAATAAATAAGCTCCAACACTTCATGAGAAAAGCTGCAGTCATATCATAAACTGTATAGAAAGAGAAAGAATTTTGGCCATTTCTGCTGCTGATTACACAGCTATTTATGAAAGAGCATCCTGTTTATGTCCTTGATATCACACACCAAAGTGTTTCACTGGTTTCATGTTATTGCTTGTCACTCCCTCTAGGCTATGAACTCCATGGCAGAAGAAATGGCTTTTTTTTTTTTTTAACATAATATAGCCATGGTCTGGCATAAGGTTTGGCATATGGTAAGCATTTAAGGAATGTTTTAAAATAAAAATTAAAAATAACAAAATAAGAAAACTCTGTAGGGATCATTTTCCTTACAGTTTTATAAGCATGCTGATTCTTGTAAGGTTTGTGTATCTGTCAACTACTCACAATCCAAGTACCTAGTATTAACATTAAAATTTATAATGGAAAGTTATAGCACATAAATTGGACAAGAACTTTACATAATCGGACTGCATTGCCTTATTAACAGGAGGAAGATAACTTGCATTTGCTGTGCGCATTCAGCATGTCAGGCTCTGCACTGATAATTTTGTTCACGCCATCACTTGTCTGCAAAGCTAATGAGAAAAATAGAAGAAAGGTGATCTAAAAGAGATGATATGAGGTCTCTGACTTGGGAATTTGTGCTTGGATTACTTGGCAGGAATCTAAAAAATGCTCACATAAATAAATGAGAAGTGAATTATACAAAGAACTCATGTTGGTATGTGATTACCGCAGACCTCATTAAAATACAAGCATTCTATGTAATACAGATATCTTTTGTAAGGAATTTTCCTCAATGTCACTCCAGAATTTTGGTCTTTTTCTCAAATACTGAAAGACTCAGAATATTTTTCAGAAGACATTAGTCTTTAAGAATGCTGTTCCATTGAAATTTTATCAGTTTCAATTTTAATTTGAACCATATTAGAAAGTATTAAAAATACAGTGCTATGATAATTTCTTACTAGGATTTATTCTTTGAAAAAGACAGAATTTTTTTTTTACTTTAATATAAGCAATAAAGATATGTGGCGGTCGAACATAAAAAAGAATCATTTTGCTTAATGATAAGAAAGCAAAATAGGGAAATATGAGGTATTCTTGAAAATGAAATAATCATTATATTACTATTATTGTATTTGTGAAGCACTATATATTTTCAAAACTGTATACAGGGCTAAATTTCTTTAACTGTTAATTCAAGAAGTTAAATAATTTGATAATATCTACCAGAGTCAGATAAAAATAAATCTGAGATTCGTAATTATGGCCTAATGTCCTGTGCTACTTTCTGATTGACTGAAAATATATGAATAACCTTCTAAATAAATAGAATTAACTGACATGTTTCTCAATAAACTGTGGTCCTTGAGAGTACATTATATTTGGTCCTTACCTTCACGGTTAGCCCAGAGCCTGAAATATCTGTATTTCTTTCTTCCAATTAATCGGTTACTATAATTTCATGCAATGAAGTCCTTCCCAACCTTAAATCTGTCTCTGAGTCAAAAAAGTTATGCTTTCAGGAGGCCAAATTACCAAGAATGTGTTAAAAAAAAAAAAAACTGCAACTCTCACTTCCATTTTCACTGTCCTTTTGCATATTAAAGAAGTTGAGAATGAAAAGAGAATATACAAGCCAAATGTTCACACTTAAATAGTTAAAATATAATTTTAGATAAAAAATTTTGGATGCAGAGTATATTTATTTATCCCAATTTTTTCATTTTCCCTGTGTCCTCTGTGTCCTATTCATTCTTCTATGTCTTCATGACTAAATAATATTTGTAGAAGGAAAATCAAGTTTACTAAAAAATTTACAATGAACAAGTCTTTCAAGGAAGGATAAAATGATCTCATTCCATATGCTTCCTATGATTCTTTTTCAAAGTGGACATATAAATATTTTACAATGGGAAAAATACATTAAAAATCTTTATTTAAAAAAAAACTTCAGGACATTTACATTTTAGGGTTGTTATGATTTAAATATAAAGTGTTCCTCAAAGATTCATGCATTGAGCATCCAAAGCTCATCCGTGGATTAAGTCTGAATGTACCGTCAGTAGGAGGGACCTGTTTGGAGGTGGTAGGTGACTGGGTGTACGATCTGAAAGGGTATATTCATATGTTCTTGTCCCTGAACCCATTCTTTCTCTCCTCTCCTTTCTCTGTGTCCTTCCTTCCTCCCTTTCTCTCTTTCTCCTCCTCCCCTCTACTCCTACCATCTTTCTCCTTGGCTGCCAGGAGGTGGAAGTGAGCAGCTTTCCTCCACATTTGGAGACTGCTGACCAAGGACTGAAACCTCTGAAATTGTTAGCCAAATTAAACCTTTTCTTCTTTGCATTGTGTATGTCAAGGTATTTTTGTTATATCTAGGGAAAAACTGATATACAGGGGTCATGGAGCTTTTGCTACCATTTTCTTCCAAAACTAGAGAGGAGGTAAGCTTTCTCTTGGCTACTGTCTTGAACTTAATTGTGTTCCCTCCCCAAATTCACATGCTTGCATTTTAACCCCAAATAGACAGTGATTGCATTTGGAAATAAGACTCTTTTTAAAGATCTTATAGGTAGTCCCCGTCCATGTTGAATGGGGTCATTATAAAATAAGAGGGACAAGAAAGATGTACATGCAGAGAAGAAAGGCCAAGAGAGGACTTAGGCAGCCACAGAAAAGCCAAGAAAGGCCTCAGGAGAAAACTGCCCTGCCAACTCCTTGTTCTTGAAATTCCAGCCTCCAGAATTTGGAAGATACATTTCCATTGTTTAAACCACCCAGTCTGTGGTATTTCTTACAAAAGTCCTAGTAAACTGATTCGGCTAACTACAAGCTTCATATTTCTAAAACAAACAAACACAAGTAGCATGCATTACCAGAAGAGCTGTCATGACGTGGCTGTATGTCTTCGGTCTGACGGAACTTGTAAATTGGCCAACCTTCCTGAATCCACTTCTCCCATACCTCTTTTTCTCTGCAATGACTACTCAAAGGCTTCATTTTTACTCAGAGTCTCTGATTTTTCTCAGAAAAGTTGATCCCCAAAGCAGAATTTGTGTCTGAGCAGCCCCTCCTGTGTTATACAACTGTGTGCCCCTCTCCCTAAGTCCTCTCTGTGTTCCTGTGCCCTCAGCCCCTTCTCTGCACCGAGCTGACTTCCATTCAAGGTTCCAGCATGCACTGTTTGGCAGATATCCAAGACCTTGGTCCATACTCATTACATTTGATCACCAGCATTAAAAAAAGGATTCATCAAAAGTGGAGGGATTGGCAGACATCCAGGTTAAAAGTCATACTTTTCTTATAGATAATACATAATGAAAGGCTCAAGTTTCACATCACTATACAGTGTTTGTTGCTCTGAAATTTTAGTGACCAAAAAGTAGAAAACCAAATCAAAACTGTGGCCTACATATCAGGCTAAATAAGGCATTGGTAAGCCATTCATATTGCTCTCAGATCTAAACAAGTCTAGCTCAAAAAGTATAAGAGAACAATCCAGGGAAATTTTCTCCTTATACTGTATTCTGTGGTGCTTCTCCTCCATCCTGAAGGAGCTGCAGAAATGGTGACATTGGAAGCATTTTAAATGATTTGATTTATATTATAAGAGTTCCCTTAGTATGTCAAGAGATATGTAGTACACTTAATGTTTTCAAGGCACTTACTTCCCATTATATTCTCTTGGAAATAAAAAAGGAAGGTGCAACTGACAATTTGAAAGACACATTTTGAGTTTTTCTCACAAACACTGCAGGCACATTTGAGACTCTGATGTGCAGCCAATTTTTATAAAACGCCAGCTTTGTGACTAAAATAACATTTTTTTAAAACCATGGTGAGACTTCTGATCTGGATATAAACCAAGCAAACATTAAAGGTGCTGGGGCTCCCCCTAATGATCATGAAACCAAAACCAGAGTATTTTTGCTCTTACAAAACTTATTTCCTCACACCTTTAATGCTCTTTAACATGTTAATTTACTTTTGCCTCTCCTTTGCTCAAAATATTCAAATTCCCCAGCTGCCTAGATTCTGAGTGTTCCGTGGGAATATCCATTGCAGTATGCCCAAAACTGAACTCATCATATTATCACCTCTCTGTGTCTACTTTGACTACATTCCTTCTCATGTTGAATTCTACTATAACCATAGCCAGCAACTGGAAAGCTGTCCGAGCAGTATCGATCCATCTCTAGCCTTCTCCTTTTCTAGAGGTAGTTTTTATTTTCTTCTCTACCTCTTCACAAATTTTAATGCTTCTCTCTATGTTTAAAAAAAAAGAGAGATAGTATTCAAGAGAGAGAACTAGATAGGGAAAAGAGGGATAAAGAAGAAGGTTAAAAGAAAAGTAAGATGAAAGGGGAAAAAATGGTAAAGTGTAGCTACACTTGTTGCAAATAGGGAGGGGTGGGTGAATGCAAGGGAGGGGAGGGGAAGGGGGGAAGAGGGGGGAAAACCAAGATGTATCATGTACAGGTACAAAATAACCATGTTGATTATGATCATTATGTATACAATGTACCAATACATGTTCTTGGTAAAAATAA
>PVJO010024420.1:0-24413 GCA_004026905.1 Hystrix cristata | reverse complement strand
AGGAGAACTAGATAGGGAAAAGGGGGATAAAGAAGAAGGTTAAAAGAAAAGTAAGATGAAAGGGGAAAAAATGGAAACGTGTAACTACACTTGTTGCAAATAGGGAGGGGCGGGTGAATGGAAGGGAGGGGCGGGGAAGGGGGAAGAGGGGGGAAAACCAAGATGTATCATGTACAGGTACAAAATAACCATGTTGATTATGATCATTATGTATACAATGTACTAATACATGTTCTTGGTAAAAAAAAAAAAAAAAAAAAACCTTGTGAAGAAGCAGAAAACTGAAAGAGATTTAGGTGGACTAGAGTCTCAGGTGCTAAGGGAGGAAGGACCCTTGAGGCGGGGTGGTAAGTGGTGCCAGGTAGAACAGAGACAGCCTCAAACCCCTCTGCACTAAAAAACAAAAACAGTATATACACTGTCAGACAGATTAGTGCTGAAGGGAGAGCCCCTTGCCCGTGATCTTTTGGTAAGATAACAAGCTTTTAACTTTTGTTTCTTGTTTTAGTAAAGGAAAACATTCAAATGAAGACACTGTGGTTTCTGTGAGATTCTTAAAAAGAAAACAACGCCTACCTTTGTGTGGTCTTTTGAAGACAAGTAAATGACCCAGAAAACTAAAATAAACATCAGCATCAGCAATAATTTGCGAACTATGGCATTTGGGAATATGAGTATCCTAGGAGACAAGATAGGAGAAATAATCACGCACTCAGTCAAATCAACAAAATACGGCTCTGTGTACTCCGGTTCCCCCTCAGTAGTGTCCCGAAGAGGGTGACGGTTCCTAGGTGTTCAGAACATACCTTTACAAGTTCTTTTAGCAACCAGAAAGAAGCCTCTTCCCTGAGGCAGGGGACAAAACTGACTGAAGGAGTCCTGGTTTCTGATTCTCGGGTTAATTCCTAAGGTTTGGAATCACATCAGGTCTCGGCCTTTCCTCTCATCCAGGGCTCAGTGTGAACAGCAAAGTGCTAGTCATTGATTATGGGAAGAAATAATTTTTCCTGGTGCGCTATGATAAATCTGCCTCCAAATTTCACTCACACACACACACACACACACACACACACACACACACACACATACTGGATAGTGTCCTCCTCTGATCTTATCTACTCCTTAGTTATAAATCTACCATTTATTTTTGTTCACAGTTTGCTTCCACATCAGGTTTTTATCTCCTCATGCCAAAATAGTTGATAAACAGCTCCCAAAAAGCAATGCGTATAGTATTTAGAAAAGCTCAGTGTTAAGTGGTCAAAATTTTACTTTTAGTTTTCATACTCAGAATCCCAAAAGTATGTGACAAAGAGGCAAATTATGCCAATGATCCTCAAACGTTTTTGACTGGGCCCAGAAGGGGTAAAAAAGAGTCAAATCTCAATTCAGGACCTATGAACATGCAAAAGCATACATCAGAATTCTCATTAAAGGATACTTATTGTGTGAAATACACTGTGATGTTATCTAGTTATTCTACTTCATTCCATTGTTTTCCATTTCATAGTATACCCCACTCCCAAATAAAGTTATTTTACTATTCCCACCGTGCTACCACATAACAGCACCGACTGGCCCATGTTCTCCCTCCTGTCTGTGCCATTAAAGCCTACCAGTAAGAATCGGAAGGTACACACCTATGGATCCATGTCTTCTCCATCATATTCTCGTATTCTCCCACAGCAATTACAGCTGTCCAGAGAGCCTCCTTGATGAAAGCAGTCTTCACATGTATTTCCAGCTTGAAGTTTCCCTATAAACTTCATTGATCAAAGGTTGACCTGCTATGCATGGCCACAGCGTGCCAGCTGGTATCATAAATGTCCTTTGCAGTCACCTGTTCCTGCTCACCCCACGGAGCCAGAAGAAGGAAGCCAGGAGGACACTTGAAGTTCACTTTTAGAGAATGGACCTCTAAGGACAAGGTAAGATCAATCACCTTGGGGTGAAGATTTGAATGTGTATATAGAGAGTGCATTTCACTTGCTCACACCTTTGTTTGACTGTCATGTTGATTAGTCAGTTGCTTCCGGGATATTGGATAGAGCACCTGAAAACCTGTAAAGAAGTTAAAACAAAAGCTCTTGTCCCGGCTTCCCGATGGCAAAGAATTAATTGCTGGCCCTTCTCAGTATTTGGAGTGCTTCCCTTGTAAACTTCTCTCCCTTCCTTTAAACCACTGCATACATCAAGCATTCCAACGATGATTTAAATTATATCTCAGGCCATAACGGGAGCAGTCCTGTGGCAGTGAGCAACTATAGGCAGCCTACAGGATGAAAATGATTACTCAGAAACAATACTTAGTTTAGTCACCAAGAGGCCTAGAGGGGCTATTTTAAACCAAGAGTGCTCAGCCATTAGGGAGACTCTCCACAGGGGGGAAAGAAAAGCCACCAAGCTGAGAACTCTTTTGATATTATTTAGAATATCAGTGTAAGAGGAAAAAAAAGGAGAAAAGCAGTTTGGGCGAGGAGCCATCTTGAGGCTGGGCAGTTTTCCTGGGGAAGGAGAAGGACGATGGCCAGACACAACATGCTTCACTAACCTCAACTTTTTGTTAACGGTTTGATTCTCACATAACCTGTGTGCTTTTGCCCATAGTTTAACCATTCACTCCTCACAGAGCCTGTGTGCCTTTTGCTGTAGAGTTTAGTTAGTTACTTCTTACAGAGACTGTATGCTTTTTTGCCCTGTAAGATACTCTCGGAGCCCTGTTGAGGGCTTGTCCTTTGCACTCTTAGGAATATCCCGAGGCACTTGAGAAAGCTCACAGCAGCAGACCCTAGGAAGCCTGGGGAAAGGAACATTGTCCAGAACAGCAGGTGCCTTGTACAGGTTTTATCATTCCTTTCTGAGGTTTGTAAATTGCTGTGCAGCCTCGATAGGATCTTAGTTTAATTATCTGTGTGCTTTTGTCCCACATTTTAACCATTCACTCATCATAGAGTCTGTGTCCTTTTTTTTTTTTTGGCTTTGTTTATTTGTTTTTTGAGACAGGGTCTCGCTCTGTGGTTCAGGCTGGTCTTGAACACACTATGTAGCCCAGGCTGGCCTCGAACAATCCTGCCTCAGCCTTCCGAGTGCTGGGATTGCAGGCGTGCACCACCATGCCTGGCTAGCCTACGCACTTTTGTCCCACAGTATAATTAACCATTCACTCCTTTGCCAAGTCCCCCCACAGTCCTCGTCTACATCTCACTGCAACTTACATAAAATAAGATAGAATACAGAAGAGCAAATTCAACAGACATAAGTGTCACGACATTAAAGTTGATAAGCTGTCAAGAGCAGCTATTGGCCAGGAGATCTGCTACTCCTATGACACAAAAGCCACGTTCTATATGCCCTGCTCTGCAGAAGGGTCTCTATGTCCATATAATTGTATGAATACCATGACTACAATCACAACATGTTGGAAATCAACAGAGGTGCAATAGATATTTTTCAAAGGAATGTAATAAAAGAGCTCTGAATCCTGTGACTTTCCTGCCCTCTCATAAGACATGTTCCTTTTTACTGCCGTATGCTACCTATAGTATTATGAGAATTACAGTCAGGCACCACATAAAATCAGTCCAGTCAATGACAGACTATATACACCAGTGGTTTCATAAGATTATACTGCCTAGTGAAAGACTAAATTTAGATTGGATAAAAATGGTGCTGGTAAAGACCAGCAGCAAAATACAGCCTCCCTAGGACCTGGAATCAGGACACAAAAAACAACTTAGTGAAGAAAAAAATCAAGTAGATCTCCAGGAATCGAGAAAGAGCCAAGAGGAAAACTAGAAACTACAGAGAAACTGAACACGATGCTGAGAAAAGAACAAAGCGGTGTGGAACACTGAACTCGGCTCCCAGGGAAGGGATCCTGTCTCTGCTAAAACAAATTAAGCCAGGAGAGGGCCAACAGCTCTAGGGCAAAACAACAGACCACGCCAGGATTGCTGGCCCCAAGAAAAGGCCACGGCATTATAAACTGTAAAAACACCAGGTGTTTTTACTCTGAAAATAACTCTTTCCACATGGCAGAATAGAGTTAGAGAAGAAATCTAGTGTAGCACCCACCACATTTGAGTGTTGTATCAGGAGCCATTTGGGAACTAGTTCATTATTTAAGTCTGAGCTATGGAACAACTACAAAATGACTACTCTTTGGGGTTTCTGGGGTCACCCTATCACAGTGACTGGGTGGGAGATGGCCACAAGAGACAGTGACAGAGAGGGCTGGGTTAGATACAGACCCCCTGAGAAGTTTAAACTCAGGCTGGGAAGAACATGGGTATCCTTTTCTCTGTGGTGAGAAGCCGAGTACAGTTTTTGGATTGGCCTGGGTCTGAAAGTGCTGGCATGAAATCCGGAAAATTGCTTGATACACATGCTCCCCAGTCCACTGCCTATGTCCACGATAGAACTCAGTGGTCTCTCTACTTCCCAATCTGCTGATGTGATCAGGGATACACCTGGACTTGGACGGTTGCCACAGCCTGGGGTATATGGAAAGAGGAACTTCTGAAGTGGGGTGTGGGAGAGTGTGCCATAAATCCACATACCATACAGCTAGGTGGACAAAGCAGTAACTTGGAGTGAAAGGAACCCAGGAGCGGCTGAAGAGAACACAGCTCTACGTTAGGCATCATTGATTGATCTTCCCCAGCTGGGCAGGACTCAGCATTCACGCACGAAAATGTGAATGTGGAAGCAAAATAGGACTTATTAGTGACTCACGATTCCTTCTCCACCTCTGAAAGAAAAAGAAGAAAAAAGTAATTCGAAAGAAAGAAAGAAAAGAAAAACTCCCAAACACTGAGAAAACTAATGAAGAAAAAGAAAAATAACTCCACGCAATTCCTCTATGTTTTTGAGTGGGCAAATTTTTTCCAGGATCTAAAATATGGGAATCCACCAGATGATCCAACAATTCCACTACTGGGTATAATCCAAAAGAAATAAAATTAGTATGCGCAGGAAATATCTGCATTCCCATGTTCATTACCATATAATAGCCAAGATATGGAAATAATTTAAGTGTCCACCAACAGATTAATGAATAAAGAAATTGTGATATATATGGTGGGATATTGTTCACCCTTGAAAAAGAAGGAAATCTTGTCATTTGCAAAAACATGTGTGGTCCTGGAGAACACTGTGCAGAGTGCAGTGGGCCAAACACAGAAGACAAATACTGCATGATCTCATTTACATCATGTGGAATATAAAAAAATTCAGAGAAGTAGAGATTCGAATAGTGGTTGCTTGGAGAGATGGTGGAGGAGAAAGGGAAATAGGAGTCAGAGGATCCAATGCTTCAAAATAGGATGAATAATTTTAAAGATTCATTTGTACTACAGTGGAATAGTACCCCATTAAGTACACATACCGCATTTCCTACATCCATTTATTTATTGACAGACATTGAGGCCACTTCTGAGACTTACCTACAATGACTTGTATTACCATAAACATGAACTGGCAATGTATCACTGTAATATGAAGCCTTTAACTGTTTCAAGAAGATACCTAGAAGTGGAACTGCTGGATCACATAATAGTTCTGCTTTTAATTTTTTGAGGATACTCCATACTACTTTCCATAAAGGCTTCAGTAATTTATAATCCCACCAACTATGCATAAGAGCTCCTTTTGTCCCCATCTTCAGCAACACTTGGACTTTCTCTCTCTTCTAATAGCAATTATAACACATTCTAACAAGTCTACTTTGTATGACATAGTTACCCCTGATTTCTTTTGATTATCATTTGCACAGAATGGGACACTTTTATCCATTCTTTCATTGAACTAAAGTGAGTTTTCCATAGGCACATGTAAGTGGATCTTTTCTTCAAACATTTCAGTCATTCCTTGTCTTTTGATTAGAAAACTCAATCCACTTGTATTTACATTCAAAGTAATTAATGATTGATAAAAATTTACTACTGCCATTTTGTTTATTGTATTCTGTTTTGTAGTGACTTCATTCTGTCATTATCCTCTTACCATTTTCCTTTGTGATTTGATGATTTATTTTTTGAGAGAGGTCTCACTATCATAGTCCAGGCTAGCCTTGAATTCACTATATAACTTTGGTTGGGCTCAAACTAGAAATCCTCTGACCCCAGCCTCCCAAATGCTGGGATTACAAGTGTGCCCCACCACACCCAGCTTTAATTTGATGATTTTTTTTTTTTGTAGTGGCAAGCTTTGACTTTTTTGCTCTATTTCTTGTGAATCTTCTGAGTTATTTTCTCTGTGGTTACCACAAGGCTTACATAAAATATCTTATGGTGATAACACACCATTTTAAGCTGATACCAACTTAACTTTGACCACATAAAGCAGTAGTCTTAAATTCTGGAAGATTTCTCCCCCCTGTAAAACTAAGTGAAATCACTTGGCCCCATAGAGTCTAATAATAAATGTGCACAATCTTAGTCCCTTTGTAATTACTGCAACCACCTATAGCATAGTAAGACAAATGCTTTGTACCCTCAAAATATACAATTATAATGAACTTATATTGGTTTCATAATATTGTCACCTTCATGTAATATATAAAAAGTCCAGGACACAGAGAGGGGCCACAAAACTGACATGAGATCACAGCATCAGCAACTGAGGCTTGTGGCTAGATCGCCAGCCCTGAACTGCATGATCCTGCAGCACCCCTCACCCCCCCAGGACATGGAGCTGCAAATGACATGTGAGCAACTCCAAGTTAAAATCTCAGGGATTTCTTTTTACCCAATTTCAGTATTGTTTAAATAAATGATGTTCAGTTTGTTGCGTATTTTTGTTTACTTTCCAGATTTCTGAAATGGTGGTTTTTAAATAATTTAATCTAGTTGTTTTATGGGAAACAGTCTACCAGGATTCTTATTCCATGTCTCCAACCCTAAATATATGATTTTGTATTTATACTATCCATTACAGACTGACAAACAATTGATATTTTATGAAAAAATACAAAGACAAATCATAATCTCTGTCCTCTCCTGTTCCCTTTCTCCATGTGCTTTAACCAAATCCTACCTTCTTTATGGCTGTTTCTTCCGAGAAATCTGACTACCATGGTCCTCACCAGCAGGAACGGGAAGCAAACAGGCAGGAGCAGTCCTTTATCTTCCTCTCTCAGCCTTAAAGCTGTCACCTACAGTGCCTCTTGATGGCAGATCCCAATGAAAAAATAGTTCAGGCATGCAGTGTCCTAGCATCAGAATCACAAAGCTAAATATAGAAAAGTAGTTTGGAGTTGAGAGACAATAGCTTAGTAAGAAGAACACTATCTACCTGCCTAGTGTTACTTGAACATTATTTCTATGAATACTTCCTGAATATCTTCCTCCCTGATCAAGGCTGGGATTCCTTCTTTGGGTACCTGCAGAACCCAAACCTCTTTCTATCACAGCATTCATCATAATTTTGGAGGTTGCCTGCTTTTGTGTATATACTGTATTTCTAAAGTCAAGAACCATATCTTTTATTTTTGTATTCTCTTCCTAGTAGTTACCTTCTTCTGTGTAAGTTAGTGGTTTAAAACAACTTTTATGGGGTTGGGGATTAGCTCAAGTGATAGAGCACTTGCCTGGCAAGTGCAAGGCCCTGAGTTCAATCTCCTGCACCCCTCTCCCACAAAAAAAACCCATTTATTTTCTCACAGTTTGTGTGGTTGAGAATTCAGGATTGGCTTAGCTGCCCTGGATAGCTGTGGCTCAGGGTCTGTAATGAGGTCATTTTCAAGGTGTAGCTGGAGGTGCCTCATCTGAAGGCTTGACTGGAGCTAGGAGATCCACTCCTGAGATGGTACACTCATATGGCTGCTGTCAGGGAATCTCAGTTCTTTGCTGGCAAAAGACTTCTATTCCTCACCATGCAGAACTCTCCTTGGACTGCTTGACTGTCTTCACTATGTGACGACTAGCTTCCCTTAAACAAGCAAGAAAGCAAGGAGGAAAATACAGTGCTTTTTGTGACCAACTAATATGCAATCACCTCTACCAAGTTACATGCTAGAAGCAAGTCAAGCCCAGCCCCACTCAAGAGGAAAGGAATCAGGCTCCACATCATGCAAGGAGGAGCATCAGAGAATTTATGGACATCTTTTATAGCATGTTTTAATTAATGAGTAATCTCCAACTGAATTACCATTTAGAACTATATTACATCAGAATTAAGCTTCAGGTCAATATTTCAGGAGAAATTTGTGTAGTTATTAATTATATTTATTAAGAAACCCTTAATGTTTTTATATTCACTCTACCATTACGTTTCCTGATTTGTAAAGTGAAAAGGATGAATTAGAAAAACTCAGAAAGATTCTTTGAAGTTCTAGAAAAGGAAAAGGAGTTCTTTTACTGTCTGTCAATCAGGATATAAATCTTCTTGTAAATAGCTTTGGATATTTAGATAATTCATGGAAGCATATGGCCATCATAGCACAGGTAAATCAACCTGAACAATAGATGTTCAATAAAGTTTTATTGAAAGAATGAGAATAAATAGGGATACACTCAGGGTGAGAACTTACATGTTCTTTAATATTAAACTCTGTGTCTGTGGAGTGTAGATGTGGATATGATATTGTGTAGGTGTGTTTCATATATATATATATATATTTTACATAGAAGTGTATACAGCATTTCCTTTGGTAATTCTATTATAATTAAAATAAAAATTTAGTTCAAAGGCCATAATTACAAGGGACACACAAATAGATACACTAAGGGAGTATTCAAGATAAGAGGATACTGTAAGGATATAGAAGTTTATGATATGCATATACCAGTGATTTGAGCCTCTAAATTCTCTAGAAATTGTGTTGAAACAATGTCTGTTTTTTGCCAAACGGAGAACCAAATTACAGAGTGAGAACATGAATTAAGGACAGATAGCTTATTAAATAAAAGATTTAGGATAGAACACATCTCTTGACCATCAGTCCAGTGAATTTCAGTTATACCATTCTAACATTTCTGGAGAAATGAGGGAGAAAAAGAAATATCTTTTGGCTCAAATTCCATACATAACAACATTTTAAAATAAATTAGGACCTGACATTGTGGTGTATGTTTGTAATTCCAGCAGTCTGTGAGGCTGAGGCAGGATTGCAAGTTTAAGCCCAGCCTGGGCAATTTAGCAACTTAAATTAAAAATCAAGAAAGAGTTGAGAAATTCGCTCAGTGTGTCACTCCTCAATACCAGGGGAAAAAAAATCAGAAGTGATCTGGGGTATACTCATTTTAAATTTTGGTAATGGTCAAATCAAGTTACTTTTAAGGTGAAAAATTTCCCTGCTTGAAAATGAAGAGCAACTATGGAGCTAGGAGACTTTCACTGCAAAAGGTATGGGCCAGTGCTAGGAAGTTTTTCATGAGATGCACAGTAAGTGGAAAAAGTAAAGACAGTGGAATCAGGAAGTTGGAGATTCAACTGCTGTCCCACTAGCACATTCTCCTCACTTACAAAATGAAAATGACAATAATTGCTCAAAGGTTTGTTGTGGAGATAAACACGTGGGGGCAAGCCAAGGTCCTAGCATATTGTAAGTATTCCATAAAAGGTAGCTGTCTTAATTACTTTTCTTGTTGCTGAGACAAAATACCTGATACCCAAAGTTAAAAGAGGAAAGGTTTATGTGGCTCACAGTCGTAGAGGTTTCAGTTTACAGTTGTCTGGCTCCAAGGGAGGGTGGCTTGGCAGAGGAGAATCACAGAGGAGAAACAGTTCATTGCAGGCAGAAGGCAGCAAAGCAGCAGGTGCCTAGTGACGAGCAGCAGCCCTCTTTCTGTCCTTATATCCTATCCAGGCTACACATGCTCATGGCAGGTAGCTCTCACCCCCAGGGTGGGGCAGCCTTAATCCCAGCATCACATCCATTGGTCCCAGCCACCTCCAAAAAGCCCCACCAATGACCACATGAGGCTTTGGGGGGACACCTAGATACAAGCCATAACAGTACCTTTAGTTAGTCAGAGCTATGCAATATAGGAAGATCAGCTCCAAGGAGGAATTTCTAGCCTACATAGTCTTTGCCTTTCTCTGAGTCCCTGGATTCTCACCTTGACTTTATCACTGGACATTTGCCATGGACAGGCTCTGTCTTTCTAATGCCCAATTATGAATTCTTCTAACGTACTGAACTGTTCCCCCACTTACACTGACTCTAGTAATCAGTTCTGGCTGTCCAAGTCCTGTCTGGCTGATACCTTATGTTAACTATGTGGGCTTCAGAGAAGTTGTTGAAATATTTTAAAAGATACATATCTCTTTGCATGCTTTGAGGCCTTCAGATTTTTCAAACTTTTATCTATCTATCCATCTATCTATCTATCTATTTATCAGTTTTTTGAGATAGGGTCTCATTATGTAGTTCCGGCTGGCCTTGAACTCACTATGTAGCCCAGGCTGGCCTCAAACTTGTGGCGATCCTCCTGCCTCAGCCTCCCACGGGCTGGGATTACAGGTGTGAGCCACCACACCCAGCTTGAAAACTCTCCATTTTTAATACCGATGTATTGAATACTGACTGTATAAGCATGGCTTTCACAAAGCATGACTACCAATGGGATAAAACCAGGTACTATGTTCATACAAATTTTAAACTGAGGTCAAACTCAGGACGTACAGATTTATTAATATTATTATCAAGATGTGATAGGCTTGTAACTACACTACTATAATTAGATTGCTGGGGAAAATTAGCATTTTAAATTATCATATAACTGGAAGAAAGAATATGTTAAGATGAGTAATCATTTTACAGCATGTATCTTACATAGACATTATTTTGTGTATTTTGCCAAGATAATAGATTATGAAGAAAATGGGAAGAGAATGGCAGAGCAATTTTGTATATCAACAGTGAAACCCTAGTTTAAATTTTGTTTGGTACATGGAAATATAAGATACTATCTGATGTCATGAATTTCAATGCATGCAAAGTAGTGTTTTTTTCACTTTAAGGAAGTTGTACTTTCATGGAACTCCTTTTCTTCAGTGTTTTCAGAACACTCTGATAGGGAGCAAATGTGGAAAATGACATGATATCCAGAATTTTTAGAAATCAATGTATTGAGGTATAATTGGTATGCAGTAAAATTCACCACTTTCGCTATGCAGTTCTGTGAATCTTGACAGTAACATAATCCACTACACCCAAGACACAGAACAGTTCCACCACCCAAAATATCATCTCATATCCTCTGTGGTCAATTCTTGCCTCTGCCTTCAGGCCCTAGCAACACCTTCATCTGCTTACTACTGCTATAGCTTTGCCTTTTCTAGAATGTCATAAAGCCTTTTTAGTCTGAGTCTTTATCCTTAGCATGATGCATTTGAGATTCTTATTACTTGAGTGTCTTACTTTTCCCTACTGAGCAGTATTCTGTTAAATGAATGCATCCCCACTTGTTTGCCCAGCTGAAGGATGTTTGAGTTCTTTTCAGTTTGAGGCAGTTGTGAGTGGAAACTATAAATATTTATGTACTTGTTTTATGCAAACATAATTTTCATTTCTCTGGTATGGTGTTACTATGTGGTAAGTCTATTTTAACACTATAAAAGAGTGTCAAACTGTTTCCAAAATGCACTATTTTTGCAGCCCACCAGCAACATGTGAGGCTTGACATTCTAACCCACATGTGTGTGATTGTCTCATCATGACTTTAATCTTCACTTCCCTAACGACAGATGATATTGAGCATACTTTGATATGCTCATTTACCATCTGTATATCTTCTCTGCTGGAATATTCAAACTTTTGCCCAGTTTTTACTTAGGTTGTTTATTTCATTATTGGCTCTGTGAATATATATATATATATATATATATATAATTTTTAATTTTTTTAGGAAATAAATCCTTTATCATACATGTGATTTGCAAATATTTTCTCCCAATAAATTGTTGAAGTCCAATTCATTAACTTTTTCTCTTTTAAGTTAACAGTGCTAAACCAAAGAAATCCTTGCATAATCCAAGATCACAAAGATTTTCTCCTGTGCTTATTTATTTTTTTAATTTTGCATTTAGGTTTATGATTCATTTATGACTCATTTTTGTACGTGCATAAATATGGGTCAAGTTTTAATTTTTTGCATATGGATTTCCAATGCAAAATAAGCATCATTTCCATGGAATTGCCTTTGTATTTTCATCAAAACTCTTTTACCCATACACATGTGCATCAACAGCTGAAAGGCCTATTCTTGTTTATTTATTTGTATTTAACTTTTCAGCAATAGCATATTGTCCTAATTACTACAGCTTCACAGAAAGTCTTGAAATCAGGTACTGTGAGACTATGGAGAACAGGTCCCTGGACACCTTCTCCAATCCAGATCTCCCCACCCGCTGCTCAATTCTTGGATAAAATGTACCAAGAATGCAACAACCTAAGACGAGGAAATGTCTGGAACAGTTCAGGCATTTTCATTTCTCCCAGAATCAATTCTCACATTCAGTGATCTAAACTGCACTTAAGGAATAAACCCCAGAATGCAGTGCTTTGGGGAGGAGGCATCCTTTGGTTGCCCTGTGACATGTGGCATGTGCAGGCAAAGGTCAACCAGCTTTCTTAAATGTTGGGGCCAGCTCACCACGGATCGTAGGTGCCGGCTGTGCTCTCTGCCTGAGTAAGGAAGTTACTTTGCTCAATTTGTGGTGGTGCAAATGTTTCGTCTTACTGGACCAGATGCATGAATCTTTGCAGAGTCCTCTAAAATCACCTTTTTCAAAGCTGATTATTTTAGTTCCCTTGCCTTTATATATAATATTTTTCAGTCAGGCTTATTGACTTATATTAAAAAGCACCCTGGTAGATTTTGAATTTCATTGAGTCCATAGGTCAACTTGGGGAGAACTGATAACATAATTATATTGAGCATTCCCATCCATAAACATGGTCCATTATGTCTCTGATTTCTTTCATCAGACTTTGTGATTTGCAGCTAGAGATCTTTTGTATTTTATCATGTTTCTTTCTAAATATTTCAAAGTTTTGGTGCTATTCTAAATCATTCTATGTTTTTAATTTCAATTTTACATTCATGATTGGCAGAATAACTAAAATGTTATCATTAACTTTGACCATTATAATGTCATTGACACTTAGTAGTTCTGGTAGATTTTATGTAGCTTCTTTAAGATTTTTATTTGTAGACAATCAGGTTAATTGTGAAGAGATAGTTATTATTATCTTTCCTAGAAAATGTTTGCCTTCTATTTCATTTCTTGATAAGAACTCCAATATTGATATTGAGTAAGAGCAACAAAACAAGTATCGTTGACTTTTCCCTGGCCTTAGAGGGAAAACACTTAGTCTTTTACTTGAGAATATGATGTTAATACAAGCTTTCCTACATGCCCTGATTAAATTAAGGAAACTTCTATTTCTAGTTTGCTGAAACTTTTATATGAAGAATGCTAAATTATATCAAATAATTTTTGGTTCCACTGAGATTATTGTATAGCTTTTCTTTTTTAGCCTAATGCTATGGTGATTATATTGAATTATTTTCAAGTCTTGAATAATGCTTATAGTGGCAGGATAAACACCACTTTATCAGGATATATTACCTATTTTATAAAATGCTGGACTCAATTTACTAACATTTTGTTGAAGATGTTTGCATCTATGTTAATTTTGGTTTGGAATCAGGATATTTTTCTATAAAATGAATTGCAAAATGTCCCTGCCTCTTCTATTTTCTGGAAAAAAAAATTCTGCAGAATCAATACTAATCATTCCTTAAATATATTGTAGAATTTACAGATGAAACTGAGTATTCCTGGAAGGACTTGGGGGGGGGGTATTGTTTGTTTGGTGAAGGAGACAGATTTTTGACTGAATACAGTTTCTTTCACAGAGATAGAACTCATCAGGCAATCTACTCATCTTGAGTGAATATTGATTTGTGTCTCTCAAGGAATTCGTCCATTTTTTTCTAAGTTGTCAATCTGTAGTGGTGTCTCCTCATCATTTTTAATATTAAAATTTATTCCTTCTCTTTTTTTTTTTTGAGACTGGGTCTCACTATGTAGTTCTGGCTGGCCTTGAACAATGGAGCCCAGGCTGGCCTCGAACTCGGGGCAACCCATGTTTATAGCAGCACAGTTTGTAATAGCTATATCTTGGAAACAGCCCAAATGCCCATCGACAGCAGAATGGATAAAGAAAATGTGGTTTTTTTACACAATGGAGTACTACTCTGCCATAAAGAATGATAAGCTTGAGATATTTCGAGGTAAATGGATCCATCTTGAGACCATACTCTTAAGTGAAATAAATCGGACACACATGTTTAAATACCGCATTGTTTCTCTGGTGTGAGAAACTGAAAGTGTAAATAAAGACTAAAATGTATTATACTGGGAAAAGGAAGAAAATGTCCAAATGGGAAAGGGAACAAGGGAGGGGAAAAGGAACAGAGGGACAAGAGAAATAAGAAATGGAAGGAAAAAATGGAAACAAAGGAAAAAAAAGCAGCAACAAGATATATCATGTGCAGTCACAAATCCCCTATGATGAATGTTATCACTATGTACATCTAAAATGTACCATTAAAATAAAATAATTTAAATTAAAAAAAAAAAAAACTTGGGGCGATCCTCCTGCCTCAGCCTCTCAAGTACTGGGATTACAAGTATGCACCACCATGCCTGGCTCCTTCTCTCTTCTTGACCTGACATGATCTTTACGAAGAACCAGGTTTTGGTTTCACTAATCTTCTTCATTGCATTTCTGTTTTTAATCTCGTTTTGGTTATTTACTCTTAACCATAATGTTTCCTCCCTCCTTTAATGTTTAATGTTCTATTGAAGGCTCAGTATGATTAAATTATCAGCTCCTCCCAAATTGACCTATAGACAATAAAATTCAAATCAAAATCTCCCAGGGCTCTTTTTAAAATAAGTCAATCACCTCGTTGAAAGATATTATACATAAAGAGAGTAAGGTCAACTTACTCTTCTTTTTCTAGTTAAGGTGAAAGATGAGTAAGCGACTTTAGACCATCGCTTTTTCCTAATACAAGTATTTAATGTAATGAATTCCCCTCCAAGCCCTTCCCTACCTGCATCACACATATTTTGACATGTTCTTCCACCTTCATGCCATTAAAAATATTTTCTACACCGGGCGTGGAGGTGCACACCTGTAATCCCAACACTTGAGAAGCTGAAGCAGGAAGATCACAGTGAGTTTGAGGCCAGTTTGGGCTACATATAGTGAGTTTGAAGCCAGCCTAAACTGCATAGTGAGACCCTGTCTCACAAAATTTTTTCAATTTTCTATGATTTCCTATTTGTCCAAAGAGTTATTTAGAAGTGTATGATTTACTGTCAAAGTATTTGTAGATTTTTTTTCAAATATCTTTTCATGTGCATGTGTGGTCTCACTCTGCATCTCTTGGATATCCGTACTTTTTTTTCTGTTTTTGTTTGAGTAGGATAGTTTTCGTTGACTTATCTCCACATTCACTGATTGTTTCTTCGCCTTTGGTAAGCCTATTGATAAAGCTATCAAAAGCACACTTCATGTCAGTAACCCTGATAATCTCCACATTAAGGTTATCTCTGACTCTACTAAATGCCTTGCCCTTTGCCATGAATTATGGTAGGTGTTGTCTTATTTTGTGTGTCTCATTATTTTTTAAATGTATTGTCAGATACGCAGTTTAAAACAACATAGATCAACATAACAGCACTTACGTAAAGAAACGTGTATGCATCTTCTCTGTGGAGGACTGACGTGGTCAGCCTGTGCAGGAACACCCAGCTGGACTGAGTTGCTGTGGTTTTGGGCATAGAGGATCCACCTGAGGACTGTTGCTGACACACAACATAAAGGAGAACGGGAGCAGAAGATAGTTGCTGGCTGTTTCCCAGGAGAATCTCTGTTCTCATTGCAGAAGGAGCTCAGGGCCTTGCTGTCCTCAAGGATGGCTGCTGTTGCTTCAGGGGAGCTCTGGTCTTTATCTCTGCTCCAATGATCGTATCCTGGTTCCGGTAAAGATTTCTTCAGCCATCATCTGCAAGCACAGTCATACATGGGACAGCGCCGTGAGCTCCCAGCCCTTGATTGGATCTTTAGGGTCTCCAGTGCCTAGATAGATATTCGGCACTCTTCCCGCATTTGGCTTGTGTGTGTGAATGTTGTAACTTATAAATGACCTGTATTAAATCTGCTCTCTTGCAAACCATTGACTCTGTAAGGTAACTAATACATTCTTCTCAGCCACGAAGGGGAGAGAAGGGTTTACCCACCCTAATCAGTGCAGCTGCTTTTGACTGTTTATTGTTATATGAGAATTTGGGGATACATTCTAGATCTAAACCATATCAACTGAAAGCACTGAAAACAAAACCGTGAAAAAGTAGCAACCACAGTATGCAGCAGAACATACATTTCATCCCAAATCTATTTCATTCCAAACTCATAAAGCATTGTGGATGTCTCTCTCTGTGTAGGAGGCAGGCATCTCAGTTTAAAAGTGCTCAGGGATAAAGAGCCTTGAATGTCAGACTAAGGAGAGTGGGTTGTACCCTGAAAGCCAAGGTGAGATCTGCTTTCCAGCTGCATCCAACCTCTCCACATACACCTTCACCAAACATCTTGATCTTCCTCTCCTCGTGCTTTGCACATGCTTTTCTCTCCTTCCAAGGATACCTCCTTCTCCCGCTAACTGAAATACAGCTTCCAAGGCTTCATAAGGCGCTCCTCTCTAACTCACAAGTGCAGAGTGTGTTCCTTGTTTAGGAAAGCTAGAATCTGAGTTTTCTAGAGGCAGATTTAAAAAAAAAAAAAAAAAGCAGGATAAGGCCAATCCCAACAAGAAAAGAGAATGCAATATGGAATATGAGCAGCAAAAGGTAAATACTTTTAAAGCTGCCTTGTGGGTCAGAACAACATATAAGAGGAAAATCAGACAGTTTATTGCCCATGTTGAGAGACTGTTGAATTTACAAAGAAAATAAAAGAACCATAAACTGACTGACAACACTGCTGCTTCCTTGAACAATCCTTTCCAGGGTCCAGCCCTTGTCTATTCATAATGTTTGCTTACGTTTCCTTTCACGTCTCTAAATCTTAAATTGTTAAATCCATAAGAGCTTTTACACTTTAAAATCTTTTTCTCCAAACATTTTTACAAGTTTAAAGTTATAGAGCCAAGCAATGTTGGTATATACACCTCTTAGAAAACTCTTCTTGAGAATTCATCCAACCAGTGAAAAGGTGCCAGGCCCTGAAGCTAATCATGGGTGCTACAGAAGAAACAACCTCTCACACCCCACACAGTGGTTGCAAACTCACATCTCACAGCCATCTTTTTTTTTTTCTTTAGATTTTTAAAGGTATTTAAAATTCTTATTTCACATGATCCCCTGGATTTCTAGCTGTGATTGAAAAACTAGTTGACTGGCATCACTGGGTGTGCAGTCCCAGTGGGCTGGAGCTGAATGGTCATCTTTTACAGATCAGGCACAGGCACCCTGGAGCACCAGGGGTAGTAGCACTCTGCCGGCCCCTGGTCTGGAGTGTGGAGTGGTTCTTGGCCTTGCCCTCTTCCATCCTTCATATTTAGTCAGTGGGTCAATGCAGTGTCTCTAGCATCCTTGATTCCATCTCCTCCTTTTCAGTCAAACTTCAAGAATGATTCCAAGCTTTATTACCTGTTGATGATTATTATAGTGCCAGCTAACACACATTAAGCGGCACTATGTTAAGCATTTTATATGAATATATCAGTCCTTTGAGATAAATGTCATCACGATCCTCATTTACAGCAGAGAAAAGTGAGACACTGAAAACTTGTGCTGCTTCCAGATCTCATGTCCTGCACACAGTGGTCTGATGCTAGGTGTCATGCTCAGCCCTACAAATCACAACCTGTACAATTGTAAGTTTCAATACAGGGAACCCTTGTGCCTGGAGCCTTCCCAAAGGGGATAGAAAGAGACAGGATGCTTTAACGAACCGTTTTCTATTCCAGATGCTCAACTTCTAAAAAATTGTGTCATAAATAAACTCACCTGTTAATTCAACTGAGGTCCCGGAGCCCCATTTAATCCTTCCCTTCACTCTCTGTTTATCCTTCATCCGCCTTGAGTCTTACTGGTGAGCAGTGTCCAGGTGTGAAGCATTAGGCAGTAGACAAAAGAACAATTTGAAATATTGAACATAGGTGATAGGAAAAATGAGTAACTTCAACCATTGGATAACAAATCCTTTTGAAATCTAATTGAGTTCCAAGTCCTACCTGAACCTGGAATGCAGAAAATGTTGGAGTATCTCTCACTGCACCATATACATACATTTTTTTCCCCTATTATCTCAGTACATCAGAGGCTTCAGATTCTTTGCTGCCTTGTTCTTAGATGGGTGTGGTGGCAGGAGGCCTTTTCCTCAGTACTCCTGCCTCCCCCTCTGCCCTCAGGCATCTCTGAAAGCAAGTACCGTATGTGTGTTAGCCAAGTCCTCTGTGCCTGGGTCATAAAGAATGCCCTTTTTAGAGGTCCTACTTCTCTTTCCCGTAGCAACCACATCTGCCTTACATCCATGGTTGTTCTTAGGTGGGAGTTGCCTGCCCTTCTTAGGGTGGTAACACACTTGGGATCAGCATAGACCCAAGATGGCTTCCTGCCCTTCTGCTGGGAGAAGAGGGCTATGCTACCATCTTCCTTTATAGCCATGAATCTTTCCTTGAGTCCTGTGTAGAAGAAAGTTACTGCCTTTCTCCCAAGACAGACTGTATTTCCACTCTTCCTTCCTTAGTAATGAATTCTCCTCCACTGGGAATTGAACTCAGGGACTCTGAACTGACCAGTGGATTTTTGCCTTGACCCTGGTGGTCAGTGTTTGCTGCCACTCTTTCATTAAGGATCCTGCTTAAGGGCCGGGGTTATGGCCATCCTGTAGCAACTACCAGTTATTTCCTTTATGCCTGCACCTAACAGGAGTACTTTATCAATCCCCTACCCTGTCTTCAGTCTTTCTCCTAAGCACCTGCAGAGGGCCACAGATAGGAAAGAATTTTGGAGGAAGGTGATCTCTCTTTTTCTAGTGATCCCAGCTAGTCCAAATCAGCGTACTAGCCCACAATTTGCCTTTAAGAATTTATATGCAGTTTTGCTGGTCCTTCTTTTTCTATTGCTCTCCTGTCTTTATCCTGTGTTTGTCAAGCTGAGATAATTTCTTTATTTCATCTATTCTTGGAGAGTGTTATGGTTTGGATCTGAAATGTCCTCCAGGGCTCCTAGGTTGAAGGTTGGGCCCCAAAGCAGCAGTGCCGAGTTAGCCCTTTAGGGAAGGTAGTTGTACTACTAGGGTTCCAACCTCATCTGTGGATTAATACACTGATGAATTCATAATTTGAAGGCATTATTAGGAGGTGGTGGAAACTTTAGGAAGTGGTGCCTATTTGAAGGAAGTAACTCACTAAGGGCCTATCTGGAGGGGTATCTCTGGTCTCTGACCATTCCTCTCTCTCTCTCCCACCTGTCTTCCAGGAGGTAAGCTGTTTTGTCCCACCATGTGCTCCCTGCCATGATTTATGCTTAGGTAGAGAAGTCTTTGTTTTGTTGCTCTAGGAATTCATTAAGTTTCTTGTATCAGTGAAATGATGTCTTTCAACCATTTTGTAAAAATCTCAGTCATTATCTCATTAAATATAACTGCTGCCCTATAATCTCTCTTGTACACTAGACCAACTACACTATCCCACAAATCTTATATATTTTTGGTTCTTTCATTTTTTTCCTTTTTTTTTTTTTTCATTTTAGATAACTACTACTGGCCTGCCTTCAAGTTAACTGTCTGGATCTAGCGTACAATAATTCAAATAAATGTTTCATTTCTATAGTTTGTTGTTTGTTCTTTTCATTTTTAGAATTTCCATCTAGATGTCCCATCAAAGAACTATTTGATTCTTTTAAATCATTTCAATCTCTCTGCTGAAATTTTCCATCTATTCATATTGTCCAATTTAAAAATATTTATCACATTTACGTTAAAATCTCTAATAATTCCAACAAAAAGGCCGTCTTTGGGTCTTCTCTGCATGACTTATGATTTTGGAATCTGTATCAGAAATTTTGTGTAAACAAATAGAAGATTTTGAAGGAAATAATATTTACCTCCCGAAAGGGCGTGCCCTTTCTTCCTTCAAGTTGCTGGTGTGCAGGGCTGCATCAGTTTGACCTTCGGCTGAGCTCTGTCTAGGCTTCCTTACAGTTTTAGCTTGAATCAGTTTATCGCTTACTTCAAACATTTGGAGGACAGTGCCAGCGCTTCCTCTCCAGCACATAGATCTGAGCCTACACAAGACTCCATACATCCTTTTATGCTTTAGGGACCAGCCGCCAGCTGTCCAAAACATGCCAGTAGGCTTTTAGGATGTCTGGGGGCTTCTATTTGCTCTGTAGTCTCACCCCAAATCATTGCACCTTGGTGGATTCCCCAACACCCCAGCCTTTGGAGGGCTGCGGCCGTGCTCATGAGGAAGGCAGAGAGGTGTATACTGGAGGGCTTTTGCGCCACTAGGACTTGAGGAAAGCAGCCTGAAGTCTCATTATGCTGACAGTCTTCCCATTGCTTGGCAGTCTGAAGTACTTTAGAGAGCTTTCTCTCAATTATTCTACATTCCCCACCACTGGCACACCAGCTCAATAAGCCTGTGAAGCTTAGGTTGCTTCAGAGCAACTAGGTACAGCTCTACTACCCTGTGCTTGGCTTCAGCAAGCCACTGCCTTTCACTTGGAAAAGCCCCATGTTTCTTGAAGGGACTCTCTCAGATCTCTAGTACAGTGCTAACAGGAGTGGTAAGAACACCTAAGTTGATCCTGATGGTAGAAAGAATGCATTCAGTCTCGCCTCATTAAGTAGAATGTTAGTATAATGCAGTATGGATGACTAACAAATTCTGATGACGTCAGAATTCCCAACATGTATCTAAATATAACCACAAGGAAATTCCCCTTCTATATATTTACTAAAATGAGAAAACTTTAACTAGGTAACTCTTGAATTTAAGAAATCAGTACAGAAACAATTCTAATCAACAAGTCAGCAAATCAATAAAGAACCAATAAAGCAATAGAAAGCATGTGGGCTTTTTTCTGACAGCCAATATGTGTCACTTTTCCATACATACGTCAATTATTCGATTCTCTAAAACTGATTGTGCAATAATTTAATTCAATTCTGGCATTAACAATCAGTGGAGAGTTAGCACAGAAGCTGCTTACCACATTAAGGGCTCAGTATCACAAGACTCCCCACACTTCACACCCTTGTTGCAATTCCATGGGGCCAGACTTGTGACCGGCCTGCTGTAAGCTGGAATGTTCACCAGCCCTCCAGAGTTTGATAATTCACTAGAACAACTCAGAGAACTCAGAATTTAAATTTCTTATTTGCAAGTTTCACGTAAGGCTTTGAGCCAAATAGCTTTACATGGGTGTAGCTCAATTTGAATAACTACCCACCCCCTCGCCGGGTTTTGTTTTTTTTTTCCTTTAATCCCGAATTTAACCCTTACATTTTATCCAGTGCTCAAAGGCTGGCTAGGATAACCTCCAAAGAATACTGACTTACCTGGTTTTTCCAATAAAGACAAAAGAAAAAAATCAGACAGAGAGCCAAAGCCTGCATGCAGAACCAAAGGTGAGGAGCACAAAATATGAGGTCAAAAAATGAAAAACAAAGCAGTTGCAGGTACCCTAGCTAAAGTTGCGCATCTAGGAATCTTGGGGCAAATTACCTAGGTGAGTTTTGATTCCGATTTCCCCTAAGGTTAAAGAAAGTGTTTTGGGTCAAAATGTGACACGTTTCAATAGGACTACTGCTACCAGCCATCAGAAAATTTTAGGGCCTTTACCAATAAACACAGATTCACAGCCACACTAACAGACAAAAAATATATATAAAACAATTATATTACATCTGAATGTACTTTTAGATACACTGGCCAGAATTTTCCCTGGGGCACTGAGATACTATTAGCACTTTTTATTCTTATTGTGAATCATAACACATTTTCTTTAATATTCTGGCTTTTCTGAGTACTTTCTTTCCTGCTTGTTAAAATCATAAAGTTAAACCAGTAAGAGCCAGAAGAGGGGAAGAGACAGAAGGAAAGAAAGAAAAGAATGCAACTTTAAATTTGAGAGGTTTAATTTTTTTGAGTTCTTTGTATATTCTAGATGTTAGACCTTTGTCTGACGGATAGCTAGCAAAAATTTTTTCCCAGTCTGTGGGTTTTCGCTCTGCTCTATTGGTGATTTCTTTTGCTGTGCAAAAGCTTTTTAATAGCATGTGGTCCCAAGCACTGATTCTTTGTATTGTTTCCCATGCAGTCTGGGTTCTGTTCATAAATTTTTTCCCTACCCCTATGTCTTCGAGGGTTCTTTCTATTCTATTCTCCAGTAAATTTAGTGTTTCTGTTTTAATGTTTAGATCTTTGATCCACTTCAATTTGAGTTTAGTACATGGTGAGAGACATGTATCTAGTTTTAGTTTTCAACATGTGGTAAGCCAATTTTTCCAGCACCATTTGTTAAATAGGCTATCTTTCTTCCAGTGAGGGTGTTTGGCTCCTTTGTCAAAGACGAGGTATTTGAGTGTGTTTGGGGTTGTTTCTGTATCCTCCAGTCTATTCCATTGATCCTCAGGTCTGTCTTTTTGCCAGTACCGTGCTGTTTTTTTGTTTTTGTTTTTTTTTTGTGTGCCGGGGATTGAACTCAGGGCCTTGTGCTTGCAAGGCAAGCACTCTAATCGCTGAGCTAAATCCCCAGCCACCATGCTGTTTTTAATACTGTAGCTTTATAGTACAGTTTTAGGTCGAGGAGTGTGATGCCTCCTGCTTTTCCCCTGTTGCTTAGGATCGTTTTTGCTATTCTTGGTCGCTTCTGGTTCCAGATGAAATTCATGATTGTCCTTTCTAATTCTTTGAAGTATGTTAATGGTATCTTGATTGGAATTGCATTAAATTTGTATAGCCATTTTCACTATGTTGGTTCTTCCTACCCAGGAACATGGGATGTCTTTCCATTTTTTGATATCCTTTTCAATTTCCTTTTTTAGAGTCTGTGGTTTTCGATGTAAAGATCTTTTACTTTCTTTGTTAGATAGATTCCTAAGTATTTTAATTTTTGTGTGCAATTGTGAAAGGTATATCTTTTGTTATTTCTTTTTCAGTGGGTGTATTGTTTGTGTATAGGAATGCTATTGACTTTTGGGTATTGACTTTGTATCCAGCAACACAATTGAATTTAGTTATTAAATCCAGTAGTTTTTTGGTGGAGTTTTTTGGGTCTTCTTTATAGAGTATCATGTCATCCACAAATAACGATAGTTTAACTTCTTCCTTTCCTATTTTTATTCCTTTTATTTCTTTCTCTTGTCTAATTGCTCTGGCTAATGTTTCTAGAACTATGTTGAATAACAGTGGTAACAGTGGGCACCCTTGTCTTGTTCCAGATTTTAGTGTGAAAGCTTCTAGTTTCTGGCCATTTAGTGTAATGTTGGCCGTTGGTTTGTCATATATGGCTTTTATCAGATTTAGATATACTGAAATGAATAAACATTTCTCAGATGAAGAAATAAAAATGGGAAATAAATATATGAAAAAATGTTCAACATCACTAGTCATCCAAGAGATGCAAATCAAAACAACGTTAAGATTCCACCTCACTCCAGAAAGAACTGTGTATATGGAAAAATCAACCAATAACAAATGCTGGAGGGGCTGTAGGGAAAAAGGAACTCTCCTCCACTGTTGGTAGGAATGTAGACTGGTCCAGCCACTGTGGAAATCAATATGGAGATTCCTCAAAAAACTACAACTGGAGGCTCCATTTGACCCAGCTATTCCCCTACTGGGAATCTTCCCAGAAGAATTAAAATCATCATACCACAGGGATATATGCACAACCATGTTCATAGCAACACAATTTGTAATAGCTAAGTCTTGGAAACAACCCAAATGCCCAACAACTGATGAATGGCTAAAGAAAATGTGGTTTTTCTACACAATGGAGTACTATACTACCATAAAAAAGAATAAACTAGAGTCATTCGTATGTAAATGGATGTTCCTTGAGAACATACTTTTAAGTGAAATAAATCAGACACTCATGAGTACACATCAAATTGTCTCTCTGATATGAGAAATCATAACTGTAAATAAGGACAAAGAGGTGTAATAGATATTATATAAAAGGAAGATAATATACAAAGGAGAGGAGTACTAGAAAGAAAGAAGGGGGAAAAGCAGAAAGGCAGCAAAGGAAAGAAAAAGGAAAGGGAAAATATGGAAAATTATGAATAAACTTGCTGTAAATAGGGAGGGAGGGAACAGAGGGGGAGGGGTGGGGAAGAGGGGGGAGAACTAAGATGCCTCATGTACAGGTAC
>PVJO010024419.1:0-24418 GCA_004026905.1 Hystrix cristata | reverse complement strand
CTTTCTCTGGACTCTGGCCTCCCCCTTTCTCTTGATCTCTCCATCACTCTGACCCTCTGTCTTTGTCTGCAGCACCCACAGCCCTGGCGAACGGCTCTTCTCTGCAGGTCGTGGAGGGCCAAGCTCTGCGCCTGCTCTGTGCGGTCGACAGCTACCCCACTGCCAGGCTGACCTGGTCCTGGGGGAGCCTGATCCTGGTCCCCCTGGAGCCTACGAACCCCGGTGCGCTGGAGCTGACTCCAGGGCACCTCAGGGGTGAAGGGGAGCTCACCTGCCGAGCGCAGAACTCTCTGGGCTCTGCACACGTCTCACTGAGCCTGTCACGGCAGAGTGAGTGACCGCGGGCTGCAGGAGGGCTGGAGGATGGGGACAGCACCTGCCCTAGATGGCAGCCCACGCAGCAGCCCCTCGGCTCCATGGGGCAGGGCGGGTCAGATCTCCCTCCGGCCGGAGCCTCACTGTTCTTGCCATGCCAAGGCTTGGTGTAGGGCAAGGCTGAGAGGAGAAAGGAGGGTGAGAGCAGCGGCTCTTGGAGGTGAGGGGCTGGGCCTTAGATGTGCCTAGGGGCCAGGACTAGAACGAGGCATTTACCTTGGGCACAAAATTTAAGGAGAAACCAAAAAACAAAAGCAACAATCAAATAGAACCACCATGAAAACAAAAACTCATCAATCAAGTGAAATAATAATATTAGGATGCAACGGTATTTTTTAAAAAGGAAAACTGAAGATAAAATAGAATCCATGATGAGCAAAATACCGAATTTTAAGTAATGACCAGCTGCAGCCGGCATTCATAAGCCTGGCTGTCCTCCCCTTCTCCTGCCCCCGCCCCTGTTCCCTGTTCTCGTTTCCAGGAAAGAGGTGGGAAAGCAGAAGTCCAGGGTCCAGGGAGTGGGTGTGGGGTTCTCTGCGGTGAATCAGCACAACGGACCCCATCTGTTGGCAGGAAAAGAGGGGCTTCCACAGGGCGGGACGGGACTGAGCGGAGTGACGCTGGGGGCCGTCATGGGAGCCGGCGCTACAACCCTGTTCTTCCTGTCCATCTGCATTGTCCTGGTCATGTGAGCATTGGCCTGGGAGTGAGGGACCCTGGAGGGGGCCGGGCGGCTGGAGGGACAGAGGCCAGGGAGCTGGCCTTTTGTTGTCGTTTTAATTTTTTTCGGTACTGGCGACTGAACCCAGGGCCTTTGTACCTTGCTACATTCCCAGACCTCCCCACTTTATATTTTGAGACAGGGTCTCACTAAGTCACTAAATTGGCCAGGGCTGGGCGCAGACTTAAGATTCTCCTGCTTCAGCCTCCCAGACTGCTGGAATTACAGGTGTGAGCGCCACCACATCCGGTTGAGTGTGCCCTCTGAACACAGGGGTCCCCGGGCCAAGGCTCCCCTCTCCAGCTTCAGCCGCCCCTCCTGCACCTTAATGGCAGGAGAGAGGGGAGTGTGGGGCTGCCCCAGGACTGGGGCCCCCAGGCTGAGCGGCCCCTGGTGTCTTCATTCAGGATGTGGTCCTGCAAGAAGAAATCCACAAGGCCGACAGCAAGTGCAGGGCATGTGGACGCTGCCAGCGGCTCAGCCTCACAGGTGAGTGTCGGGTGTCCTCTCCCAGCACCGCGGGCACACCCGCTCTGTGGCGGCCCCCAGGACTGCTCCGCCGAGTGCCGCCCGAGGCCCGCCTCTTCCCCTCTGCTGCTGCCAGCCCCGACCACCGATTCCCTGTCTCGCTGACCTCAGACGACTCCCACCACCCCACCTTCCCCACCCCACGCAGGAGCAGGAGTCACCTCCTCTCTGTCCTCCCTCTGTCACAGCCAAAATGTCACCGTGTCGTGTCCCTTCTAATGGCAGCATCTGTCTTCTCTCTCGCTTGACCTGGTCATTGCTGAAGACTCAGGGTCCCTTTCTCGGGCCTCCTCACCTCCTATCCCCCAACCCGTGCGATCCTCCAAAAGCCACCGTGGCCCAGTCCCCCTACATGCGAACCTGTGTTTGTCTCCCTGCACCATCGTAAAGTGCTGGGTAGTAAATATTTTTGGCTTTGTGAGCAATACGGGTGGCTGTTGGAGCTGCTGGACTGTGCCACTGCAGTGGGAAAACGGCCACAGACCAAATGTCCATGATGAGTACAGCTGTGTTACAATAAAACTTTATTTATAAAAACAGGCGGTGGGCCAGATTGGACCCAAGGGTTGACCTAGAGAATATAGCCAAACTGCTCAGCCCACAGCTGCCACACACACGCTGGGCCTCAGATCACCCACCTTTTCACTCCGGCTGGAATCAGGGTCTGGTGAGTGAGGTGCTAGCCCAGGATGCACGGTTTAAGGGGTGCCACATTTCTTAGTAACCAAGACACTTAATGTTTTAATGCATGATTTTTGAAAAACTCAAAATTACTCAAAGAAATCTTATAATGAGCAGATATCAAAAGTTAAAATAATGACAAGGCCAATAAATCAAAGTTGGTTTAAAAAATAATTTGAGGCTATCAAGTGGTCAGGAGAAATTGCTCAGCATGGGAATGGGGGAGGCAAAGAAGTAGATTTTGAGAATATTATCTCTGTATTTGCTTCTAGGAAAGCAAAATGACAAAAAATTCTGCTTTGAGTATATATAAAATCTTTAAACCTAAAATAATAACATTACATTTCAATTTGTCCATATGATTTTCATTATCTCAGTGTTCTGGAAAAAACCGACTATTCGAATTACATAGAAACATCTAAGTACGCGCATACGTTGTTTCCTTCGCCTCACACTACGAGCGGCTCAGCAGGGAGCTCTCACTAATGCTGGGCTTATTTAACTTTTGTTCTCTATGGATTTTTTTTCATTCATTTTGATTTTAAGTATCACATCGAATATTTATCTCAACTGAGAGTTTTGTAGCCATTTTAATGTTTCGTTCTTGAGGAGTGCCTCTCTTTCTCACCCCAATCCCAGCCTGCCTCTACTGCTTCCCTCCCACTCCAGCCTCCGCCCACACTGGAATGTTCACTGTTGGCAATGGGGACAAGGTCATTTGTGCCTCTGGCCCTTTGCACGGGCTGTCCCTTCCCTCTGCATCTCCACATACCCATTCCTGTTTTATGCTCTGATGTGAATGTCACGGTTTTTATTTGTTGGATGCAGAGCGTGACTTTTGGAGGGTTTTGAACAGCAGAGAAACACAGAGTCCTTCATTCATTAATTCACCCAGGAAGCGTTCTTGAGTCCTTGATGGCAGGGACCATCTGTGACAAGCACCAGAAAATGTTGGCTCATCAGGTTTTCTTCTAGATGGGGGCTATAACCACATCACCAGACGAACAGGCAAGAAGTGAATATGACGTAAAAGGTAGAGACCTACTTTGAGGAAATGGAGGGTACACGGAACAGGAAACACTGAGGAGATGGCTTGAGGATTTAAAAGATTATGTATCACTTATTGTAAAAAAATTTACCATAAAATTTACCACTGTTACCATTTCTAAAGGTATAACTGTATGACAGATACCTAGAACGTTTTCATCCCTCAAAACCAAAGTTCCATCCATTGAACAACAGCACCTACTGCCAAATGCCCAGCTGCCCTTCGTGGGCTCCAGCTCCCCCCGCAGGCCCTGGCATCCACCACTCTACTTCCTGTTTCTGAGTGGCTGCTCTGCATAACTCATTTAAATGGAACCATGCAGTATTTGTCTTTTTGTGATGGCTTATTTCACCCAGCACAATGTCCTCATGGTTCATCTGTGCTGTAGCAAGTGATGGAATTTTCTTTTTTCTTTTTTTATAAGGGCGAATAGTGTTCTATTGTATGTATATACACCACATTTTCTTTACCCATTTATCCACTGATGTGCATTTGGGTTGCTTCCACCTGTTGGTTGCTGTGAATGATGCTACAGTCAATGCAGATGTGCACATATCTTCCCAAGATCCTCTTCCCTTCTTCTGGATATATGTGTATAAGTAGAATTTCTAGGTCGAATGGTAAGATGGTAACTATTCCCTCCTTCCTTCTCTCTTTCTTCCTTCCTTTCTTTCTTCTCTCTCTCTCTCTTTCTCTTTTGTCCTGGGAATTGAACGCAAGGCCTTCATACTGAGCTATATTCCCAGCCCTTTACTTTTATTATTTTTATTTTAAGACAGAGCCTTGCTGAGTCACTAAGTTGCCCAGGCCTGACTGGAACTTGCAGTCCTCCTGTCTCAGCCTCCTGGAGTGCTGGGATTATAGGCATGTGTCTCCACACCCAGCTCTTTTCCATAGTGACTGCACCATTTCACACTTCCATCAACAGTGTGCAAGGGATCCTGTTTCACTACATCCTTGCCATCCTTGCTACCTTGTTTCATGCTACTTTCTGAATAGCGGCCATTCTAGTGAATGTGAGGTGATATTTGTTAATGGTTTTGATTTCCGTTTCTTGAATAATTAGTGACATTGAGCGTCTTTTCATGTACTTGTTGGCCATTTGTGTATCTTTCTGGAAGAATCTCTATTCAAGTTGTTTGCCCACTTTGCAGTCAGGCGTCTTGGTTCCTGCTGTTGCACCGTAGGAGCTCTTTCTGCGCTCTGGCTGTTGGCCCCTTGTCAGATGTATGGCTGCCGCGCTCTGTCTCAATCTGTAGGTGGACTTTGTTTCCGCTTCTGATGCGGGAGGTTCCAAGTTGGCCATTTGGTTGCTCCAGAGGTGCAGGGAGGAGCAGGTGAAATGTTCAGAAATGGGAGGCTGGCCCGTGAGCAGAGGAGGGTGCAACCGGGAGACCCATGTGGCAAGAGAGAGCAGCAAGGGCCGACCACAGGAAATGAGTTTGGAGAAGTCAGATGTGTGCACATCGGCTCTTAACATGCAAGCTAGAGAGCACTGAGCACAGGAAGGGAAGAGTCCTCCTTTGGCTTTCAGCGTCCCTCTGGCCACTGTGCAGACACGGTGTGGCAGGGGACGGGCAGAGGCGGGGAGGTTCAAACGAGGCTGGCGGAGCCTTCCAGGCAGGAGACAAATGCGGAGCAGGGAGGGTGAGGGGTGAGTCCCGGTGTTTGTGCTGAGCAGCCGAAGGGTGGACATGCCCGTCTTTGAAGTCGAGAAGGTTGTAGGAGAAAAAGAGATGTTCAGTCTGACCTGTTGAGTTTTGTGTGTGTGTGTGTGGACAAGAGAGTGAGAACTTCAAGTATAGACAGTCCAGACTTTGGATGTTTCCACTTACAATTTTTCACCTTTACCGTTATGAATTCAGTAGAAACTACACTTCGGATTTCGGGCTTTGATCTTTCTCGGGACCAGCGATGTGTGGCACAGGACTTGTGATTCTGGGCTGCAGCAGTGAACCGCAGCTCCTGGTCAGCGAGAGACCACAAGATAACAGCCGACGCTCTGCGAGAGCCTGTGATTTCTGGATACAGATGTTTGATGCATTACCTGAGCTGGAAAACACTTTGAATAGTTGTCAACAATTTCATAGAGCTGTTCTGCTATTAAGGGGTGTGACAGAGACAGGCTCAGTGGAAGGAGACGTCACCCACAGGGACTCCATCAGTTGCCCCATGTGAGTCTATATTAGGTTCCTGTTGCTGCTATAATAATTTGCCACAAATATCCTCCCTACAATAGTAAAAATATATTATTTTACAGTTCTGGAGGTCACAAGTACAATGTGGGTTCTGCTGGGCTAAAATCAAGGGGCTGGCAGGCAGGGCTGGCGGCTTCCGCGGCTCCAGGCAAGAATCCTGCTTCCTTCATTTCCCCTTCTCTGGGGAGTCCACCTGCTTTCCTTGGCTTGGGGCTCCATCTGCGGAGTCACTGGCTAGCATCTTCCAGTCTCTTTCTGCCCTTTTCACTTGTAAGCATCCTTACGATCATGTTGGGCTGACCCAAATAATCTGGGATCATCTCTCCATCTCAGCCTCTCTACCTTAATTCTATCTAAAAAGTCTCTCTTGCTGGAAAATGGATGGATCTGGAAACCATCATGTTGAGCAAAATAAGCCAAACTCACTCAGAAAGAAAAACATCATGTGTTCTGTGTCATAAAGGAATCTAGAAGAGAAGACAAGCAAGTAGAAGGGAGACTACTATTAGACAAGAGGAAGAGAATGAGAAGGAGGGAGAGAGGACTATATGGGCAGCTAAAAAGGGGATGGATGTGATCAACTTACATTATAAACATTGAAACCCTCCCCCATGTGAAACTAAGAGGGACGGCAGGGTAAGGGGGTGACAGGAGGGGGAAAATGATCACAGTATGTTATATGCTTATATGAATTTGCCAAAATGAAACCTATTAATCTCTATAACTAATTAAAAAATATTTCAAAAAAGTCCCTCTCACCATGAAAAGTAACATATTTACAGGTTCCAGAAGTTTAGGATGTGGACATTTTGGGGACCATCATTCTTCCTTATCAGAGGGATACAGTTTCTTTGACTGTCTGCTTCCCGACCCGCCATCAAACGTGAGCTTCGTGTCTGAGTCAAGGCGTCTATTCTCTTACCCCTGCCCATTGTAATTCACAATTAGATGTCTGTTTGATTACTAACTTTTTGCTACCACCTCAGTTAATAAATGAGCTGTGAAGCCAGAGCGTCTGCCTGCCATGTCTGCCATGATATATCCAGCACCCGGCTGAGGAGCTCACACGTGGGGGACATCAGGATTGGGGTCAGAGAGAAAAGGATCCAGTCCTGGTTTTACCAGGAAGTCTGAGCATGCTATGTACTGATTTCAGCCTCAGTTTTCACATCTATAAAACAGGGACAAAAGACAATATCTTCCTCATGGAGTTGTTGTGGGAAGTGAATGAGATTAGGTGTTCATTCTGTGTTAAATATTTCAGGAGAGCACAGATGAGCACAGATTGCAACATAAATGCGTGTGGACGTATGAATGCGAGAACTCATGGGCTTCCCCTGGACTGTGCCTTTCCCCGTCACACCCCCTGCCCTGACTCCCTTCTCTCTGTCCCACGCAGGGTCCCCTGGTTGAATCCCAGGCAGATGACAGCTCCTCACTCCAGCCTCCGCCATCTGTGGCTGCCCTCTCCTCAGAGGGGGAAGAAGAGGTGCACTATGCATCCCTCAGCTTCCATGGGGTGAGGCCCCGGGACCCGCAGGAGCACCAGGCCATCACCAGTGAGTACTCGGAGATAAAGATCCACGAGTGAGAAGCTGCCGAGACTGGTCCTGGTCAGAGAGGTTGCGGCCCCTTGGAGCTGAGGAAGAGTCAGAGCTGCCTGGTCCTGTAGAAGGAAGAGCCCTCTAGGTCACCCCACTGTGCGCCCAGAGCCTGTTCCTCAGCAGCACTGAAATGGTGCTGTTACCCTGCGTCTCTCCTCTCTCCCTCACTTGGTCCTGCAGCCTCCCCTAATCACCGCTCTACGCCTATGAGTTCGGCTCTTTAGGTTGCACATATGAATGAGATATGCAGCTCCCGTCTCTCTGTGCTTGGCTCGCTTCACTTAACATAATGCCCTCTTGGTTCATTCATATGTTCTATCTAAGGAATGATAAGTATTTGAGGTGATAGGTAATTACTCTGATTTGATCATCCCTCAAGGTGCGAATCTGTGGAAGCATCACATTGTCTCTAGAAAGGCATATGTAATTATTATTTGTCCATTAACATGGAACTTTGAAGAATTCTTGTAGGTGATAAGCCATAACTATAGTGGAAGAGCACAGGCCTTCAAAGCGCTGCAAGTTCAAATCCACATTCTGCCCCCTTATGAAGTAAGCAACAAACAAACCCACCTTTCTCTGCCTCGGTTTCCTGCTCTGTACAACAGGGATCAGAAGCTCTCCTGCAAGGTGAGAATGACAGGAATAAAATCCCACCACAGCTCCTGGCACAGAGTGGGCCGAGCTCATGCAGGATCTGGATACTGCGCTTTGAAGAGAGGGGTCCTGCCGGGAGATCCTCTCCTCTCCGGAAGTGGCCAGTTATCTGTATTGCTGCCACTTGCCTACGAATAGCTGTTTCACAGCTTTTCCAGAAGTGACCTCAGCCCGTGAATCAGATCTGTGCAGCATCTGGACCCTGTCCTCTCTCTCTGTCTCTATCTCGCTCTCTGTCTCTCTGTCTCTATCTCTGTCTCTGTCTCTCTCTCTCTCTCTCTCTCTCCTCTTTCTCTCCCTTTGACCTTGAGGATTCCTGGCCTTCCTTAGTCTCCACATCTTGCTAGCAGTCCAGGGGGAATCATTCAGACATCCCCCCACCTCACACTGTGCTTACAGTTCACTCAGAGCTCCAAGCTCCTGAACAACCCCTCCAGCTTCCTTGTCATTCCATTCACCCCTCCATCCATGCTGCCCTCTGATCCTTCTGGCCTTTCTAGACCATTTTCGGTGTCCCTGCCCGTTCATACCTCAGTCCTTGACACAGAGGCCTCTCCTCCTAGAATAGCTTCCCACCAAGCCTCCAGCTGCCCCGTGTCTGGAAGTGGAGCTCCAAGAGTGGCCTTGGGATGGAGATGAGGGAGGGAAGCAGCAGCTCATGGTCTTCCTCCTCTCAAGTCAAACCAATCAATTGAGGAAAGTTCCCCCTCAAATCTCAGGATTATCTGAAGAATGAAACAATATGATTTGAAATTCACCTACACACGTCACCCCAACAAGGAAAAGAATAGAGCATGGCACTCATTAATAATGCAGCCTTCATGGCAAGAAATCAACGGATGGATGAAGCACTAAAAGTTCTCTAAATCTGGATCCCAGCTCATTCATAGCAGCACTAAACAAAATATCAAGGAACAATCTTTTAAAGAAATGTGAAACTTCTGTACTATAAAATACAAAATATTACTGAGAGAAAGGAAAATCCTTATGAATGCAAGAAATATACCATGTTCATGGATTGGAAGACCAATATTTTTAAGATGTCACTTCTCTCCATGTGGATTTAAAATAATCCCAGATGTATATAATGTATATATAAGTAGTGTGTGTATATAAGGATACATAATATATACATGATATGTATAAATTGATGAGTTGATTCTAAAGTTTATATGGAAATGTAAAGGACTTAAAACAGACCAAAAATCATCAAAAGAAAAGCACTGTAAGAGAAATCAGATTTTAACTTTTTTTTCTTCAGACTTTACTGCTAAACTAGAGTAATCAAGACAGCATGGTATGGTAGGCTAGATTCTGTAAATGGACCACATAGATGCTGTCGGTAGAGTTTAAATTTATTCCATGGGGACAGGAAAAACTTTTCAGCTAATGTTGGTAGGACAAGTGGGTCAAGGTATGGAAAAAATGAATCTTGACTCCATCACACACAAGAAATAGTCTGAGATGAAATCATAAACCTGAAAGTGAAAGTGGAAAACCAAACTTCTACAGCTGTGCAGTTCAATATGGCGGCTACTAGCCACACAGAGCTATTGAGACTTGAAAAGTGCTGCCTTGAGTAAGAAAAAGAAGAATATAAGGCTCCTATTAATAATTTTAATATTGGCAACGTGTCAAAATGATACTTGAACATATTTGGTTAAATAAAATACTATATAAAGTAATTTCATTTGTAGCTTTTTACTTTTTATTGTGGCTACTAAAACATTTAAAATTACATATTGAAAAAATAAAATAAAGTTACATATTGGAGTGCTCCTATAGAAGAAAAAGTCAGAGAACATTTCTGGGCATGCAGTGATTTTTTGAGAACATCAGAAATATTAAGAGTAAAAGAAAATATGTATATAAATTGGACCTCATCAATGTCTTAGTCACTTTCTTGTTGCTGGGAAAAAATTCTTGACACCCACAACCTAAAGGAGAGGTTTATTCTGGCTCATGGTTTCTTGGAGGATTCAGTCCTAGTCACCTGGTCCAGAAGCAGGAAGGACAAGGTGGAAGGGTCTGGAGGAGGCAGACTGCTCACATCATGGGAGCCGGGAAGTAGAGGCTGAAGGGAGGAGCCAAAGAGAAAGATATACCCTTGCAAGTCTCTTGTGACCAGATCCCACCTCCTAACAGCGCATTCAGCTCTGAACACTTCAATGGGTGAATCCACTGATGAGTAGTGTACACTCCCATGATCCAATCACCTTCTGAAAATGTCCCCGCCACGAACATGTGAGCCTTTTGGGGGACATTATAGGCCTAAACCATAACACCTAGCTTCCCCTTAATTTAAAAGTAGTTTTCAAAACTAAAAGTTGTTCATTAATTCATTTGTTCTCCCCGACAATTTAAACATAGCTTCTGTTTTTCGATTGAGGCAAAATTTACTCATGATGGAATGCACAGATCTTAAGCATGCATACAGTTCAGTGAGTTTTGCAAAATGTATATGCCTGTGTAACCAATGCCCTCATCAAGGACATGGACATTTTGTATCACTTCTAGAAGTTTCCGGTGCCCACTCTCAGTGACTCCTCCTATCTGAATGACCATTTTCTGATTCCTCACCCTACAGATTGCCTCCCACATCTTGAATTTTATATATTTGATGTCATACAGCACACACTCTTGTGCTGGTTTTGTTCCACTCAGCATTGTGTGTTTCAAGATGCACCTGTGTCATGTTTGCGTCTGCATTCTGCTCCTTTTTATTGCAGAGTAGGATTCCAGTGGATGAGTTTACCTCAATTCATTCACTTCCTTGTTTTTCTGTTTGAGGGTGTTTGGTTTGTTTTGTTTTGGGTGATTTTGAATACAGCTGCTGTGAACATGTTTATATAAGTCAAGGTACAAGGGTCAAGGTGGAGACGGAAATGGTGAGGTCAGAGTCTCATGTTCTGTACTCCAGCGCCCCCAGAAGTCCCCATGAAGACCATCGTCCTGCATCCAGCAGCTCGGGAGGGAGGTGGGGTGGGGGGGGACCGGAGGTAGACATTGGGAAACAGGAAGTCCAGTGATCCTGATCACTACACTCACAGTTGTGGGTTGAATCTTCCTCCTAAGATATCCCAATTCTTAGGAACGTGCCCATTTGGAAGTAAGGTGTACTTTTTACTCTTTAAAAAGTTTCTTATCCTCTAAAAACATTTTATAGCCTGGTGTGCTGGAGCATGCCTGTAATCCCAGCACTTGGGAGGCTGAGGCAGGAGGATCGTCATGAGTTCCAGGCCTGCCTGGGATACATAGTGAGTTCAAGGCCAGTCTGAACTACACAGTGAGACCCTATCTCAAAAAACCCCCCCAAAACAAAAAAACAAATAAATAAATAAATAAATCCATTTTATATACGTATTCTAGAGCAATTCTAGAGCTGTCCAGTGAGGCAAATGTTCTCCGTCCACACTATCCAATATGGTAGCCACTGGCCACATGTGGTTGTCCAGCACTTGAAATGTGGCATGACTGAGGAACTGAATTTTACTTATTTACTTTTCATTCCTTTTAAATGTAGCTATGTCAGGGGGCTGCTTCCCATATTGGTTAATTCAGGTTGAAAGCCCCTCCTGTTGAAGTTTAAATTAAACTTAACAGTAAATGAAACCAGTATTAAAAACTTATCTAGTATGTAATCTTTAACTTAAATGATCTTTCAAATGATTTCAATCTCAAAGTGTACATTTCGGTTAGATTTTAATTTAGTTTAACATTTTAAATTAAGGGTAGTTCGGTGAAGAAGAACCTTGATCTTTAGGACATCTGGATATAAGTGAGTGTGCTGGGGAGTGAGCTGCTACTGGCATGCTGAGCTCAGGAGAAGAAGACTGGCCCCAGGAGACGGTGTTCTTTCTTCTAGGCCAAGGGCTCCGACTAGAGCCACCTGCTGCCCCTGCTCCAGTCTTGGCCGGGAGCAGACAGCAGTTCCTGGCTCTGGAAGCCTCCTCTAAGAGCCAGCTTCCTCTGGGGCAACCTCCGGGCCCAGCTGGACTCTGCAGCCAGGAAAATTTTCAACTCAGAAGCCAACCTGTGTCCCCAAAGCCCACAGGCAACTCAGCACTACGTGTCATCATGGTCATCACCAGGATCATCACCACCAGCATCACGGTGTTACCACTATCCCCATCATCATGGTCACTATAACTGCCATCACCATCTCATGGTCATCGTTATCACCAGCATAATCACCAGTGTCACCTTCACCACCACAATCGCTGCTCTAGTTTTTATCTGGAATATTCCCTAAAGGCCACGTGTTGAAGGCTGTGTCCCAGTTTGATGGTACTGGGAGGTGTTGGGGCCTTTAGGAGGTGGGGTCATTAGGGGAGTGGGGGGACATTGAGACCCAGTCTCTCCTCTTTCTCTTCACTTCCTGGTCACCACGAGGTGAGCACTTGCTCTTCCACGTGCTCCCTGCCATGATGTGCTGCCTCACAACAGTCCCAAAACCAGTACAGCCAGCTGACCACACACTGAAACCTCCAAAACTGCGGTAGAAAATAAACTCCATCTTTTTAAGAAGATCATCTCAGGTATTTTGACATAGTAACAGAAAGGTGATTAATACAATTACCATTGTCACCATATAACCAACCCAGGTATTACCATCGGTACCATCATTACCAGAATAACCATTATTTCTGGCAACTATTCCATTGTTTCTCAGCCAGGGTGATTTTGCCCCAACACATCCTCTGTAGTGTCTGAAGACATTTTTGGTTGTCTAAACTGGAGTGGTGGTGATGTTTACCTACTACTGCTTACTACTGGCATTTTCACGGGCTAGCATGCGTCCTTGCTTTAATGACAATGGGAATTAAAAGTAAACACAAATCTGCAGGTCAAGAGCTTTCATTGGAAAAGAAGAAAGAAGGTAGGGAAAGGACTCCAGCCTGAGTAGCTAGAGGGGGCTTTCTCTGATGTGGGGGTTCAGACTGGCCCACTTGCAAAAGCAGAGGGCAGCTTTTAAGGATTAGCTGAGGTGTGCTGGGGTCTGGTCAGTTATTATCTCAGCCCTGTTTTTATAGCTCAGGGTGAACCCTCACGATACGAGGAGCGATTCCATCAGATGGGAAGAATCCTCCTGCCTTGGAGGGTTCCCGTGAGGCTCTGCAGGACCCAAGCTGGCTACAGTTTTAGGGCATCGGAGATTCTGGGCAGAGCTGACTGTCCCGTCAATCTCTTATCCACGTGTCCTCAGTCTTGAAGGCTAATGAGATACATTAGCTAAATTTGGGGCTAGAAGACTTTGTTTCGTGTTTAGATAGACACTCCCTAAATGACTAACATGCTTATGTGCAGAGCTGAGGATTTGACCCAGGGTTTTACAAAATGAAGAGCAAGCTTTGTTCTGCTTTCAGTTACCTATTTGGCATTTGTAGGCCCAGTTGGAGAGTTGCAGTTTTTAGCGAAAGCTACTTTTAAATCCCCGACTGCCTTAAAGAAAACACACATCATGCTTTTGATGAGTAACAGCTTCAGGGCCAGGGGTTTATCCTTTGTTGTCGTGACAAGGCCAGCAGCCAGCAGGCAGAGGCCGGGATGCTACTCAGTGTCCTGCAATGCACAGGGCAGACTTCGTCCTCCACCCCAAAGGATGACCCGTCCCCAGGTGCCGGCCGTGCTGAGTGGAGAAACTCTGGTCCATGTACGCACGAAGGCCGCTAATCCCTTCGTCCTCTCACAGCGGCTCTAATCCCCACCTTGTCCTGCAGGGCGGGTCGTCCCTTTTACATCCTCCAGGTGGGCTGAGGAAGATCTGACAGCAGTGACCTGCCCAAGGCCACACAGCCAGCTAGCGGCAGAGCGGGGTGTGGACCTGACCTTTATCACATCCCTGCCTAATCTCTTCCTGCAGGCCCCCCCATACCTGGTTCCCCAACTTCACTTGGTAACAAGGGACTGCTCAGTGCCAGACACAGGCTGGCTGCTTCGCACACACACACACACACACACACACACATACACACACACACACCCCTCTGATGTTCACACCCACCTCCTCCAAGGCAGAGCTCAATAGCCACACTTTAAATTTCAAGAAAATGGGTTGAGGGGAAGAGAAATCACTGGATGAAGCCTCACAGCTTTCAGAGACATGACTGACTCCAACCACCCTTCTCCTTCACCAGCTTCTGTCCTTGGAGCCTCCCTGTCTCCCCGAGATGAACCCTGCCCTCCCAGTTCCTAGCCTGCCCTCCCTCTCTGGCCCTGGCGTCCCTTCTGAAGCGAGTCCCCTTGTGTCCCAGCCCCCAAGCTCTCCTCTTGACGTAGAGCGATGGGTGCCTGAGGGAGTGACAGCTGAACAGGCTGCAGGTAGGCACCGCCCAGGACTGTGACAACGATGAGATACACCACCGAGGGCCCTGAGATGTGGAATCTGCTGTGGACAACGGGTGAGGACACTGGAGAGAGAGGACACCTGGGTGTCAGGACCGCCACCCCCTCCTCATTCATTCCCTCACTCACACGTTTGTTCTTCAGAGATTTGTCAGCACCCGCCATATACAGAACACTCTTCCAAGCACCAAGAATTTATCAGGGAACAAGGCAAACTCCCCTCCCTCCTGGGGCTGACACTTAAATAAAGAAGCAGATGTCCAATATCATTGCAGGCAGCAATAAAGACCCCAGAGAAGAAAATCCCTTATAAGGGGACAGACAGTGACTTGGAGTGGGGGATTCTGGTTAACTCATCGTAGAAATATTCACTGACCATCCACTATGTGCTGGGCACTGTGTTAAACACTGGTGACAAATGGTGATCAAAAGCCCGCCAGCCTCCATGCTCCTGAATCCCATGGTACAGCAGAATGGAAAGCTGTGAGTCACAAATACACCCTGCCTGGCACATAGTAGGAGCTTAGTAAATGCTGTGGTGTGGTGGCCAGCCGTGGTCTCCAGCCCTTGTTTCGCGCCCACCTGTGGCTTGCTCTGGGGTGAGCCAGACTGACAGTTTCTCGTGTACTTTCTTGTTAGGCTTTCTTGGGGTTCTTGTCAGCCTGGCCCTGCAGGTGGGGAAGCCAAGTCTGGGGAAGGTGAGCGGCTTGCTCCTGGTTGGTGCAGATAGGCAATGGCAGGGCTGGGGTTGGGCCTGAGTGGTCAGCCTCTGGGGCTGGCACTCCTTACTGCCTATTCCTCAATCTCTCCCAGGCCCTTCGGTCTCTCTTCTTAACGCAGAAGGTGGGTGTGTGGTTGCTGATAAGGTGCTTTCCCCATTGACAAGTTCTCCAAGTTCCTCATCCCATGACCACAGTGCTCTACTTCTTCTGTGGCCCCCCCTTCCCCCTTCCACTTTCTCCTCTTGAGGCAGCCACATGGGCACAGGCCATGGGGGCCAAATGTTGGGGTCCGAGTCTTTCTTGTCTGCTTCTTCTGTCGATGAAAACAGAGACCTCAAATAAAGTAATCAGGCTTAACAGGGCTCGGTTTTTTTCATCTATAAAATGAAGCCAATGCTGATAAGTCACTCATGCCACAGGGGGACTGATGGGCCACACAGTTAGATGGCAGCTGGTACATAGCAAGTGCTCAATAAATGCCAGCTAATCTGATCCCCTGGGATTCCGCCTGACTGCTCCGAGGATGTGAACATCATGTGGGCAGGGAGGTGGCCCTCATGACTGTGGGCATTGCCCAGGCAACAGCATGGAAGAGGGAGGATTTGGAGAGAGAAGATGGGGGTGAGAGTGCACTTGGGAAGAGGCGGCTGGATCCAGACGTCCCCTTCCATGGTCTGCTGGGCCTCTGGGCTCTCCACATGCACCAGGAGCTGTCCATCTGCTCCTGGGTCAGAATGGAGAGGGCCATGTTCACATCCGAGAAGCTCAAGAGGGTACTGCTGTGGCCCCAGAGACACCTGGGACCCGGGTGGGAGGTGCAGGCGCACTCTAGCTCCACGTCGGAGACGATCTCCGCGGTCAGAATCCCCTTGAAGACATCAGGATTGTTCGGCAGCAGCACGTAGTCAGGCCGACCTCAGACCCACCCCAGGCAAGGCGGCTGTGTTGGCCATACCAACAAGCCCAGAAGCGTCTTCCACCTGAGGTACTGTACCTGTGATGGGCCATCCGCACGGCAGCCCCTTTACATTAGAGCAAAATGCCGCAGCCTGAAAGCAAACACCCACTAGCCTACTGCGCTAAGCTCCGTACATTTTTGCATATTTGTTGAATTCCCACAACCCCTGTAATCAGTTCCAATATTGATCCATTTTACAGATGAGAATGAGGCCCAGAGGATTAAAGGCTTATGTCCCCTGTGGACACAAAAGCATCAAGTGTCAGGCTGGAGGCAGCAGCTCTAAGCGGCTGCAGCCTTGGGTCAGGGTCTGCGTTCCTATCTCCGTCCCTGAAACTGTGTGGCGGTCAGAGGTTGTCCACCTCCTCACCTCAGCTTCCCCAGGCCAGCTCCAAAGCCTGAGTCGTAAGAAACGTTACGGACCACAGAGTGGTTCAGATCGAGATGTGAAAGCAATTTTAGACATGTGATTTTTTTTTTTTTTTTGGTTTGACAGATGTTGGCAGAATTCAGTAAACTTAAATAGATAGTCCTAGAAGGTGAAAAGAACAAGAGCATGGGCATATTTGTAAGTTCCCACCTCCTGCACATTTATAAAGCACTTCTTAGTTGGAGGAGAACTTCACGTAGATTGATTTACAAGAGCTCTTTCAGGTCTTGCTGGCTGTAAACTTGCCTTAGAAAGCAGTTGAAGGGTCATAAAGGAAAAAGAAAGTATGAGATGCATGACGAGGATTTTGCCATTTGGTGTTGGGCATTGTCGTGGTGGTGGGATGGAACCAGGACCCCATGCACCCTAGACCCATGTTCTACCCCTGAACTGCACCCCCAGTCCTACAATTAAGTTTCTAAATCAAATTGTCTCTTGAAGGGTGTATAATCAGTTCAATTACAGTAAAAGACAAGGTGAAGGTGATTTTACTAAATTTAGAAGCACAGAACAAAGAGATTAATGGATAGACTCTGAAGGCTCAAGGGAAACTAGAGCTTTAAGAGCTTAATCGACTGAGCACTAATTTAGGGAATAATTGGTTGTAAGCAGTCCCCCCTTACACAAAAGCCGGATCTTGATACACTCACACTGGCTATTGATCCAAGAAGTGGCAATCGGGGTCCCCTTTAAACTTGTGTGCACCATCGCTCTGAGTAGTAAGAGCAGGTCCAAATCCACAGCCAGAGAGCTGGAGCTGGGTTCGAACCCAGACCGAGATGGCTGCAGGCCGTCCCGTGCGATGACTGCTCTCCAGTTCTGCCTGTCACCTTGCTGAGTACTGGAAAGGCTTGAGCCCACTCTGGTGTCACTCCTACGACTCTGAACACTCACAAGCCACTCACGTCTCGCATCTCCATGGATTCCCCAGGAAACTTTCCATCGTGCACTGAAGCGTCTGGTCATGGCGGCTCATCATGTGGATGACAAGTCTTGCCATCTGAAGAAATCGCCCTCCGGTTACTACTGGATGTCAGTACCACTCGGTACTGGAGGCTTGGTGCAGCACTCGGCAGCCACGGGGCCCATGTACTCCACCAGGGAGGTGGCGTTGGCTGAGATGGCGGTCGCTTTCCAGCTCTGGGGAGCAGGAAATAAGGGACGGTTAGGCCTGGGGCTGCTTCGCGAGCTCTGCTTCTCTCCAAGGGGGTGTTGGGTGGTGCTGCAGAGAAGCCGAGGCCGTGAGGTGAGCTCTGGGTCCTGGCCCAAGAGCAGCCCCAGCGCCGAGTGGGCAGAGCGGTAGGGATGGGCCTGGGGATGGGGGACACCACCAAGCATCTGCTACAGTAATTGTGAGATCTCAGCACAACTGCGCCCCTGAACTCCCTAAGCAGGAGCCCTCACCCGAGGAGCCATGAGAGGTGGCATTTGGTACCTATAATAATTGTGTGTATTGTCTGGGTTCCATTCACTTTATGAATATTCTCTCCAACCTTTCAACAAACCACAATGGTAGATGTTTGCTCATTCTACAGACGAAGCGACTGAGGCTCCCAGAGGGAAGACAACTGGCCCCAGTGTCGAGCAATCAGATGACTTCCTGTCTTCAAAATCTATGTTCTCCTCCTTGACCCTGAGGACCCCCCAGGAACCGTCTGTAGTAGACAGAATTCCATGACGGACTGCGATCTCCAGCCCTGACACTAAGCCCTGTAAAATGTCCACCTTTCAAACCTGGGTGGGACCCACGCCTGGCCGTAACCTGTAGACTATGACAAAGGTTGAGGGGTATCTCTCCTGTCATTGCTTTCTGTTATGTCAGATTCCGTCTTAGCAGAATTGAGACAGAAATTTGAGCTGACCTTCCAGAAGCAGCCCCGATGAGGAAGGCCTGTGGACAGAGCCATGTGGCAGGGAATTACGGTGGCTCCGAGGACCCGAGCGCCTCTGTCCTGTGAGTGGCCAGCAGCTGAGGCCATCCAGTTTACAGCCACAAGGAAATTGGTGAGTGCGGAAGCAGACTGTCCCCTAGCCGAGCCTCCCCGTGAGCATATAGCCCTGGCCAGGGCTGGTGAGACTCGGAACAAAAACTCCGCTAATCCACACCTGGGCTTCTGGGCCCCAGAAGTCGAGCTCTAATATATGAGTTATAAGCTGCTAAGCTGTGGTTACTTGTTACACAGCAGGAGAAAACCAGGACACTATCCAGCAGTGACCTGGAGCCCTCGAAGGCGGAGAGGCCCTCTGTGAGGAGAAGCTGGGTGACCAGCGGCAGGGGCTCCCAGGGTGCTCAGGAGGTGAAGGAAACCTCTAAGGACACTGTGGCCTCCAAGGAACCTCCGCTCAAAACACTCAGGCCCAGCTCTCACGCGGGCGGGGAAAGCGCTCAACCTGCCGATTTACCTAGAGTCTCGAACCAGCTGGTGGCTTTCTGGCTTTTCCCCTTGCCAGTGTGCACTCAAACAGTGTGATTCTCAGTGTCACTTAACGCAGACCTCCTGATCGCCAGGTAGCCCCTGCCGTCGCGTTCTCCCAGCCACTGTACAGGGCCGAGGTGGCCAGGAACTAGAAGGCTCACAGCTGAGAATCATGCTCCCCATGTTGTTGTGGGCACCCCGCTGTCCCGTGTTCCTGAGCATCCTCAGGGATGTTCTCTGGGGTTGGGATGCCCAGTGTCTCTCCATCCCTGTGAGTGAGTCTGGGCTGGTGAAGATTTGTGCAGAGGCCTGCGGGTCCCACAGGCCAGCAGACTGTTAGCACGACTGTGAGACTCTAGACAAGAACCTGTCTTTGGGACTCACCCCGCCTCCTTTACAGATGTGTCCGTCCCATCCTGTCTCCAGTGCATCTCATTGTCCATTTGTTCGTTTATTCACCAGCAGACATGACTTCTGCACTCTGTGCCCCAGTCATAAATACAGCTCTCTTGATGTCCTGCACTCTCGTCTAACTCCAGGCTCAGCACAGGCTGTTTCCACTCCTGGCACACTGATCCCGGCGCCCTCCTCTCCATCTCCATCCATCCTGCAGACTCACGTCTGCCCCCCTCTCCGTTCTCAGCTCTATCACCCCCTTGTTCCCCTAGACCCCTGGGCTCCCCACGTCAGAGCCTGTGACAGGGCCATGTCTTACGCTGTGCTGTGAGCGCCAGACAGGCAGGGCCAGGGTCGTGTCGATCAGCACGGGTTCATGGAGTCCCAGGCAGGGCACGGGCCACCCTGCAATGGAGAGAATACTCCCCTGAGACTGCCTACACACATGTTTGATTTTGCATCCTAATTCACACGAGTGGGTGTGAAGACACCCACAGGTGTCTATGGCTCTGTGAGGCCCAAACCTTGGCTATGCATAGGAGGCGGAGATGCCAGAGACCCTGCTGCAGGCCTCAGGGGTGGACGCTGGGCGTATTCAAGGGCAGCGCACACGGCTGTCAGTGATGTGCAATGGTCGTGCATGTCAGGGCACATGGAGAGTCTTAGGGGACCGAGAAGGGCTGGGAAGTGACCCAGCCTGGGGCAGGAAAGAGATCAGGACAGATGTGGGCACCAGAAGAGGTGATTATAGGGGGCTGGGGGCCCCCAAGTTCAATTCTGTGGTTGTGGATGGAAATGACTCTATGTGCGCACACATCCAAGTGGACGTGTGCACCTGTGCATGGCTGAGGGAGTGTGTCTGTGCCTGTGGGCCAGGGGTGTGAGCTCAAGGCAGTGATGATGAAGATCCTGTCCCCTCCCCTCTGCCCAGACCTGCCCTGGATCCTGGTGGTGGCCTGGGGGGGATACTCCGGGTCCCCGCCCAGCTGTCCGTCCCTCAGCCCTGGAAGAGGTTCCACTCTTACCCTCCAGCAGGAGGCACCTCCAGGGCCTGCACCCAGCTCTGAAGTGGTCCATGAGCTGCTGGCGGCCCCCGGGGACAAGGTCCTTCTGAGCCCGGTGGCCCTCTCTGTCCTTTCCCAGCCCTGCATCTACCTGGAGCCTGCCGTGTCCACCTTCCCACTTCCTAGGTGGACTCCGCCTGGCCCGGCGGGAGGATTGGCACAGAGGAGCCAGCCAGTCAGTCCTTATCCCTACTCTAGCATCAGTTTGTTAGCTACATAGTGATACTATTTCCATATTTATTTACAGCATCTTGTCCTGGTTAGCCATACAACAAACAACACAGACTTAGTGTTGGGATAACTGGGGAATACAGAAAGGCAGAACAAAAACAAGATGTAAGGCGTTGTAATGTGGACCTTGTTTGCATTTTATCTGGTTCTCCTATGCAGGGCTGCACACAACTTTTCAATTGTGCTATCTTGTTTAACAACCAGCTGCTCTTTCCCTCAATAGTTGTTATGGTTTGTGTCTAGATGTCCCCTCAAAGCCTCATGTGGTAAGAGATAGCTGGATCTAGAGTGTGTGATTACTAAATTAATCCCTTGATCGGTTTGGCATGGTTCTGCTGGGATCAAGGATGTGAAACTAAAATTAAGGGTATTAGGATTAAGGGTGGGGTGCTGCCCGCCCTAAGGACAGGTAGCCTAGATAAGATATAAAATACAGGAAGAAGCTAATTAGCTGCTTGATTGCATTTCCTTGCCTACATTCCTTGCATTCCTCACTTTGCTTTGCTGCCGGTCTGCCATGCCGGTCTGCCATGCCGGTCTGCCATGCCGACCTGCCTTGGACCCAGCGGACTATAGACTGAAACCTCTACAAACTGTGAGCTAATAAACCTTTCTTCTCCTAACTTTGGGTGTTGGGTATTCTGTCCCAACAACGAGAGAAAACTAACTAAAACAATAGCGTACAGGGGGTGATCAAAATATATGGTGAATGTTTAGGTTTAGAAATTGATTACAGTAAGATGCATTGCCATTAAGTCCCCTCAAAATACTCCCCCTCGCTTCAAACACACTTATCCCATGGTTTTTGCCACTTTCTGAAATAGTTCTGGACGTCTTCATTTGTGAGTGTCTTTACAAGGTGTGATCAAAAATACAGTGAATGCGCCTGCCTAGTGCCATCCAAGGGAAAGGCAGGCTGGTAAAATCATTACTGTGTGGCGTCATCCACTTATTCACAGGATCTGGCACTGTGGGTCTTCCAGCTCTTCCCTAAAGTCAACATGACCATGGAAGGTGAGCATTTTGAATTGATTCAGGACACTGGGGCAGCTACAACAGCCCAACTAAGGACACTCACAAAAGAGGACTTCTAGGGGCTGGGGGTTTAGCTCAAGTGGTAGAGTGGCACTAGCAAGCGCAAGGCCCTGAGTTCGATCTCCAGCAGTCCCCCCCAAAAGGGGACCTTCCAGAACTGCTTCAGAAAATGACAACTACCATGGAACAAGCACGTTCGAAGCGATGGGGAATATTTTGAGTGGAATTGTGGCAATGTGTCTTTTACTGTAATAATTTTTAAATTTAACCATTCACTGTATATTTTGATTGCATCTCATATTTCCCCACATCATTATGTAGTCTCTCCAGGGCCACTGGCCAAAGGCATGTATTATACATTCAAACCAAACTTTATACTGTCACATGCCACGTGAGGACATTTCTGGTAATGATAAACCACATAAAAGACAGTGGTCCCAAACGATTACAACGGAGTTGAAAAATTCCTATGTCCTAGTGACATTGTGGCCATGATGGTGTCCTAGCACAACACGTTACCCATGTTCATGATGACGCGGGTGTAAACAAGCCTACTTTGCTACCAATCACATAAAAGAGTGGGGCCAAGGACTATGTAGAGGGCATGACGCTTGATGACAATGATACTAAATGATCTTGTTACTGCTTTATGTATTTTCTATTTTAAAGTTTTAATCATTATTTTAGAGTGTGCTTCTACTCAGTAAAAACAATGTACTATAAGCTGGATAAGTGGCACACACCTCTATCTCACCACTCTGGGACGCCGAGGCAGGTGGATTGCAAATTGAAGCCCAGCCTGGCAACTTGGTGGGACGCTGTCTCTAAATTAAAAAATAAAAGAGGGCTGTGGGTGTAGCTCAGTGTAAAGGCCATGGGTTCGATCCCCAGTAACGTACTTAGTGGGATGCTGGCAACTTAGTGGGACGCTGTCTCTAAGTTAAAAAATAAAAGAGGGCTGTGGGTGTAGCTCAGTGTAAAGGCCATGGGTTCGATCCCCAGTAACGTACACACACACAGACACACGCATACACAGAGTTCACTGTAAAGCAGAGTCCTATGCCACGCTGGCAGGAAGACCACACATCTTGTGTTTACTGTGCCTCCCGACTGCGTCCTTTCCTTTTGTGGTTGATGCAATTCCATGTTCTGTTTGTCCTGGCCCTGAGACCAATAGGCCATTCCACATACATGTACATGCCATGTAACATCCATGTGCAGTGGGTTGTGCCATCTTGAGGGGTGTAAATAAGTGCCTTGTACGATGTCTGCACAATGACAGAATTGCTCAGAGACACATTTCTCAAACCCGACTTGGAGCAATGTATGATTATTCTCAGCTGGGCAACAAGAAAGGGTGTCCGCGGTGGTGGCTGGTTTATCTGTGTGAGGCCCTCAAGACTGAGGGCAGCAACTACACAGAAAGGTCTCTTTCTGGTTATGTTGATTTCTCAAATCAGTACTCAGTAGATTAAATTACAAACCCCAAACCTTGTCGTTCTAAAACTTTCAAGTTCAATAGCCACGTGTTGTCTTGTTCATAGACCTAATAAATTTTGATAATCACAGGTGGACCACATGAATGTCGATAGACAGAAATCCCTCTAAAAATCGGTGGCATTTGCAAATACAGTTAATTAAATTCCCATAAACATTTTACAATGCATTTATAGATTTTTAAAAAACACTTGGCTTGCATGAGACCTAACAACAAAATCTTCCCAGATACTTAAATTACCCTGTAAATCTAATTAATTAAACATACAAATAAATATAGGGGCTCGGGGTGTTTTAAACACTCTGATGTTGTTTACTAACTTAATAAGACGCTCTTATGCTGCTCAGTGTGGATCTACAAGTTGCTTACACTAACTCTGTTTGATGTTTTAAACTGTATTCACAAGGGGGCTGACCCGTGTCTCCAAAGGGGCAAGTTCCCCTGAACATCTGTATCACTTTCCTATCGCTGCTGGACAGCTTCCTCCAAACTCAGCGACCAAGAACAACGTGGCGCATGATCTTCCAGCTGTAGTGGTCAGAAGGCTGCGAAGGGTCTTATGGGCTGGCATGAAGATGTCACAGATTTCGTTCCTTCTGGAGGTTCCGGGGAGAACCCATTTCCTCGTCTTTCCCAGCTTCGAGGGTCACTTTTGTTGCTGCGGCTCATTCCTTCATTCTCAGATCACGTCACTCCGACCTTTGCTTCTGTGGTCACTTTCTCTTCTTTGAGTCTCCTGCCTCCCACTTTCACCCATAATGACTCTTGTGGCTACAACTAGCTTGGGTGGGCCTGAGAGAACTTCTTGTGTAGGACTGTGTTCAGTTGAAAGTAACCAACAGGAGTGAATAAAATGTCCTATAGAGCAAGGTTGATGGAGTCTGGTGGTGTGAAGTCCTAGGTGAGCTTGACAGCTTTGTGGCGAGAAGGACCCAGTTTCCCTCCATGTTGTTGCTCTGTGATTCTCGTGACTCCAGCCTCCTGATCCAAGATGGCTCTTGAGCTCTACCACCATGTCGGACAGCAGGAAGCAGGGGGTGTGGGAAAGAGTCCCTGGAATCAAGGATGCTTCCTAAGAATGGCCCACAGCACTTGTTTATATCTCTTTGGCCAAAATGCAATCATGGGGCCACAGCTGAAGCTGGTGAATGTGGGAAATCCCATTTGCTGGGCCCCACATATCTTTATTACTAAGGGAAAAAGGAAGGAAAGATGAATACTGGGGGGATAACACCTACCTTTGCCACAGAGAGCATCTGGCAGATCTGTTTGCCAGCACCTGAGCCGGAGTGTCCCTTCTAGAGAGAGCCTTGTGTCGAGTCATTGCAGAAAACCTTGCTCCTTTGTATCAGACTGCGCATGGCCAATAACACTTGTTCTGAACAATGAGGACCAGGACGGCAGAACTGGTTTCACCCACAGCTCCTGAGTGAACTGAGCGTTTTATGCCTGAGACTCTCAGGAAGACGCTGCTCCCTGGAGATGAGTGCTCATTTGCAAAGTCTTGAGG
>PVJO010024418.1:0-24417 GCA_004026905.1 Hystrix cristata | reverse complement strand
GAAAAAAGAAAAAAGGTGGCTGGAGATGTAGACCAGAGCTAAAATTCTGAGTTCAATCCCCAGGACAGCTCTCTCTCTCTCTCTCTCTCTCCCTCTCTCTCTCTCTCTCTCTCTCTCTCTCTCTCTCTCTCTCTCTCTCATTCTTTCTCTCTCTAGTAATATATACATTACTATATCAAAAATGCTGATTTTCCTGTGATAAATACATCTTTTCAGTGTAGTTTAATTTGGACTGGGAGAATTTCAAAATTATTTGAATTTGATCCAGAACTCTTTTTCTGTGAATATCCATAATCATGTCACATATTTGCAGAAACAGTGTCTTACTGTTCTTATTTTTAGAAATAGTGCTTTTAAACTATTTTTAGAATAGTTTTTTGTTTGTTTGCTCTTACAGCACTTCCAGAGGTTATTGTAGGATGTATTATTCACTTTCCTGCCACAAGAACACCATATCCAAGTCCTTTGATTTAGAGAAGAGGTTTATTTTGGCTGATAGCTTCAGTGTGATCAGTCCATGGTTGGTTGGTTCTGAGGCAGAAATGGCATGAAGAAAAGGCATGGCGGAAGAAAGCTGCTGTGCCCATGTCAACCAGGATGCAGAGAGAGAGAGAAGGCAAATAACCAGGAAAAAAACTATAACCCCCAAAGCTGTGCCCCCATTCGCTTGTCTCGTTCAACTACACCCGACCTCCTAACAACGCAGTCAGCTGTGAATTTGGGAATAAGAGTCCAGCGCCCTCATGATCCAGTGTTATAGTTTACATCTAGATGTTCCCTCAAAGCTTCATGCATTCACTGGAGGAGCTTTTGAGCGGTGATGGGATCACAGGATGTGATTCCCATCGGTGGATTAGTCCGCAGTGGGGGACTGTGATGTTGGAAGGTGGACCTTGGAGGATCTGGGTCACCAGGAGTGTGGCCTGGGGCATCTATCTCCCTTCCTCCTCCCTTGACCTCTTGCTCTGCTGTCTGCTGCCTTACTAAGAGCTCTTCCTCCCCCGCCTGGGCCCTCTCCCTTGTCCTGCTGCCTTGGAGCCAGGTGACTGTATATTGAAACCTCTACACACTGTGAGCCCAAACAGACCTCTCCAGCTTAGAGCTGTGTCTGAGCGAACTGTGTCTCAGTGACAAGTAAGGAAGACGCCCGTGTGACTGAGGGGGGAGCTCATTCGGTCATTTGTTCATTCACACCACAAAGAGGACGGGGTTTTATCTGATATGCCAGGTATTTTATATGTACTTGAGATAGAGCTTCAGACAAAATAGAAAAAATTTAAAAATACAGTGATAGAATCGACAAACAAATACAGATTTGAACTATAGTGATAATCAGATGACGAATTATGCTATAAAGAAAAAAAATGCATCAAGGAAGGGAGGATTGAATGAAGGAGAATTTAGGAGAGAAGGGCTCAGTGCTACCCAAAATGTATTTTATTATGCATCTGCCCAAATGGTTTGCAGCCAGCCTGCCTATATTAGGTGCCCTGTGAGCATCCTGGGACCTCATTGCTTTGGCTGCCGCAGGCTTCATTTAAGGACCTGTCCCAGATAACTCTGCCCTGCAGGCTCTCTGAATGACTCCACCCTGTTGCAGTCCTCCTAGGTTAGTTCCACAGGGGGCCTCTTTTCTAACCAAGACCAAATAGGAAGTGGAAAGAAATAATAGCCCCTGGCATTCAAAGGTCAGGGCTGTTAACAATATGAAAACTGACAGTCACTACCTTTCCAAGTCCAGGGCTGTTAATACCAAGAGCTACACTTTACTCTTTTTGCTCTGTTTCGAACTGTGTGTGACCAGGATAGGATACAGAGTGAGTTCAAGGCCAGCCTAAACTACAAAGTGAGACCCTGTCTCAAAAAAAAAAAACAAAAAAACAACAAACAAACAAACAAACAAAAACCCAAACAGTGTATGAATTGAGGGAAAGATCTCAGCAAATCAGTGATACCCTGGAAGTCTAATTAAACAAAAATTTGTTAAAAGTAAAAGTACACATCACCATTAATCTCACTCAAAGTTATTTCCCCTCACTTCGAAAGCTTTTATTCCTTTCTCCTTTCCACTTTCTGAAGCAGTTCTAGAAGTCCTCTTTCATGATGTCTTCATTAGGTATAATCAAAAATGTGGTGAATGCCACTGCCGAGTGCCATCTAATGTAATGGCAGGGTGGTAAAAACACTATAGTATCCTCATCCACCTTATTCACTGGCTGTGGCATCATGAAGTTCTGGCTCTTTCCCAAAGTTAAAATCACCACAAAAGGTAAACATTCTGGGTATATTCAGGACGAGGATGCAGCCGTGATGGTACCACTAAATATACAAAAAGAGGATTTCCAGAATGGCTTTAGAAAGTGACAGGAATGATGAGATAAGTGTGTTCAAAGTGAGAGGGAGGATTTAGAGAGGGAAATGTGTCTTTTATTGCAATCGACCTTTAAAAAATTAAATATTCACCATAATTTTAATCACATTGCGTATAAATGCATCAAGCAATTCTACTAACATATGCATTAGACAGCGACGGGAACTTGTGAATCACAGAAAACAGAGCTATGTGAGAGGGAATTTGCTAACGGGAGGGAGAATATAGAGTGTACTAAAATAAAGAAGCCGAGACTGATCTGCTTTAGAAGGTGGTGTTTCAGGAACAATTTTAAGGCTAAGCTGTAAGTAATCAGATGCAACCAGGACAGTGTCCAAGGTGCTGGGACCTTTGGAATAAGGCTTTTTAAATGGAAGCACACAGTGCTCAGGTTGAGCAGCAGCATGGAGTCAGGACGCTTTGGAGAGGAGAGCGTGCAGGAGAGAAAATGAGAAGACTTGGCAGGGTCTTGCGTGATATGCAGGCTTATCGATCACAGAGAGAGGTTTGAGATTTTACCCTCAGTTAAACTGGGTGCTATTTTTGGTTTTAAGCACAGAAATTACATGAACTCACTTTTATTATAAATGATCATTGTAGTGATTCGGTTTGGCTGAGAGTAAAGAAAGGCGAAGGAACCAACTTGGATTAATCGTGTTGTTCAGACCAGGATTGGGAGCGGGGAGGCAGTGACAGGGAGCTGGATTTAGCATGTGGCAGAATGGCAATGAGATTCCCTGACAGGTCTGAGGTGGGAGGTGAAGGATAGAGGTGGTGTGGTGATGAGTCCAAAACATGGTTGCTTTCATGTCAGATTTGAGGGTGTGAGAGTGTGAAGGTGCCAGTGGTGGGGTGTGATCCAGACATCAGTTCTACAAATGTTAAGTTTAAGATGTTCCTACAAGCCAAAAGAGCGTATTGGAGAGGTTGGATGTAGAAGATGAGAGGCAACATCTGTTCTAAATATGTGAACAGTCATGTGCCACGTGAAATTCCCATCAAAGAGAAACCACATGTGCTACAGTGGTCCCATGAAACTACATTGGAACTGAAAAATTCCTAATCACCTAGTGACGTTATAGTAATTGTAGTAATTGTAATGATGCTGATGTGAACAGACCTACTGCTCTACACCTTTTATAACACTATGGCAAATACATATAGGAGACAACACTTGATAAGCATGATAAACCATTATGTTACTGGTTTACGTATTTAGTATATTTTTATTATTTTAGAGTATATTCTTTCTACTTAGAAAAAATATTTGCCATAAAACAGTATGTCTTGTTATGTAGCTGATACGTCTCTTGTATACTGTGTCTCTTGATAATATCAGAAAGTCAGATCAGGTAATTGACCCACCCCATCTAGGTTTGTATAAACACGCTTTATGATGTTCATACAAGAAAGGATCAAATTCCTAATGGTGAAGCATAGTGCATCCTCATTGCTGAGCAATGTGTAGATGTATCTTGATTTTTCTGTATGTGAGTGAATTCAAAGGTGTGTGTATGGAGGATTGTCTAATAAATATTGCACACAGGAAAAAAAAAAAAAGACCAGGAAGTGTTCCTTAGGGCACTGGAACACTGGGAGACCGGTGCAAAACGCACTCTGCATTGAACAAGAACAGCAGTGATCAGTGAGGCAGGAGAGAAATCATGAGAGACTGCGGTGCTCTGAATGTCATCTGAAAACATCTTGAGGGGAAGCAAGAGGCCTACTGCTGCATACAGCTCTAGGTTTAGGTGGGATGAGGCCTGAGAACCGGCCCTTGTCTTTAGGAGCATGGTGGTTAGTACTGACATTTGCAAGAATCGTTTCAATGTATGGAACTTGAGAAAGACTCTTGGTGGGTCCAAGAAATGTAATAGGAAACTAAGTGACATTGGAACAGATTCAGAGTGAGCCGGTGATGTGTGGAGGAAGGTGGGGGGCCTCACCAGGCACACGGAGAGTTTCTCACTCTACTCCAAATTATTCTTATGCCTGACATGGAGACAGGAGAGGGATGATTATCTAAAGACTGAGGACTTCGGGGCTATTTTGTTATTTTTGCTCTAAGGCAATAACACTAGAGAAAGTTGGTATGTTTATTAGTACACTTCCTCTTTCTGTAACAAATATTTGAGACAAATAACCTTTGAAAGAATAGAGGTTTATTTTGCCTCAGAGTTTGAGTCTATGGCTGGTTGACCTTATTGCTTTGGGCTGGGCCTGTGTGAGGAAGTACATTATGGGAAAAGAATGCTTGGTGGAGAAAGGATGTTCTCACAGCAGCTGGGAATGGAGTGGGAGGGAAGAAGAAGAAGAAAAAGGGGGTGAGCACAAGGAGAAGAAGAAAGCGGAGAAGGAGCTCAGGTAGGAAGGAAGGGAGGAGGAGGAGGAGGAGGAGGAGGAGGAGGAGGAGGAAAGGACTCCCCCAGGATACCAATATTCCCTTCCTAGGAGCCCTCAATGACTTAACTTCCACCTCGTAGGTCCAAACTTCTGAGGGCTCCACCACCACCCAATGGTGACACAGGCTGGTGACCAAGCCTTTACTACATGCACCTTTGGGGGAGTCTGATCCAGACTAGAATAAATGTTTTCATCTAGAACTTACATGTAAAACTCACCACTCTGTCTTGACTCCTGAAGATGGTGTGCAGACCATCACCAGCAGGACAAACTCCTCAGGAGCAGTGGAGACCTTTGGGCAATTTGGTCAGTAGATTCCATTTTTCCACATCAACGGCTGTATAAGAGATGACACAATACACACCAATGACGGTCAGTTCTCATTTTTGGCTGAAAGATTGGAGAAAAAAATGTCTGTAAGCTGCTAGATTTGGGCCTTGAAGTATGTGTGGGCTCTCTAGTGAGGATGATTATTGTTTGCATGTCCAAGTAGAGTCCAGAACTAAGAGAGGTTAGCATTCCTTAGCGAGGAGAACAGCATATCACGGATCAGACGGAAAGGGTTAAATCCAGTAAAAAGAATGTGCTTGTTTTCTAATTCTGTACCCAAGCTTCCAGCTTCTTTCAACTTGGCAAAGAAGTAAAATAAAACTTAGAAAAAATCAGAAATTTAAACATTAGAAGGGATGTAAGAATAGTAGGGCTTGAATACCATTTAAGAAATTCCCTATGATGAATGTTATCATTATGTATATCTAAAAATGTACCATTAAAACAAAATTTTAAAAAAAGAAAAACAAAGTAAAAAATAACAAGAAAATTTAGAAAATTTAATTAGGACACAAGGCCAATTAGGTGGCACTGATATCTTCTCCACATTAGTTTTAAGAATATAAGGAAATTACAAATGTTTCAGTAAATTGTGGAGGATGTCGTGTGTCAGAAATTTGGGGTCTTATTAAGAAAATCAATACAAGGTAGATTCTATTTAATCTCCCTAAAGACAACCTGATACACAAGTGAACTAACTAGTGAGAGAAGACTGTGTATCACTCTAGGCTTTGGCTCACCAGTTCACGGCACGCTGAAGTGCGAGGAGGAAAAAAAGCAAGATATGTGAAAGGAAAAGGAAAAGATTGGTACATAAAAATACAATATCTGGTATCCTCTCTCTGCTATTATTTTGTAGGATGTTGACAACCTTAAAAAAATGGATAATTTAATTTATTGCTCTGAACAAAGTAAGTAAATAATGCAACAAAGAAAAGGCACACATGATTTTCTAATGTAAAATTTTAAAACTGGTCTCGCTGATAAACTCATTTCCCGTGGCAGGGGCCACCTATATAGTATAGCACTGAGTGCATATGGCGGACGCTCGCGGAGTCTAGAAAAACAGCTAACATTAATGAGCAGCGTCTGTGCTGGTGGCCCCGGGTGATGCAGACACGCCTGTGCCACTTGTCGTCTCCAGGATCACGTGCCTGTCATTGGAAGCCGAGGCCAATAATAGCACTGGATCCAGGTAACGTTCCTGCAAAGGCCAGTAACTATTTTTTTCTGGTAGGCAAACCTCCTTCCATTTCAGAACTGTATCCTAAATTGTGTCAAATCTTCTGGCCTGCATTTCAATCTAGTAGATCCAGTGGAAATTGCCAATCGCCATGTTCTCAGCTAGAATGAAGAGAGGAAAAATGAGACAAGTAGGGGAAGAGACCCTCCCTGTGATTTTCAAATTGCGTCTTAAAAGAATGATCTTCCTCTGTTGGTGGGTACAGGAAGAAATGTAGCCTTCTTGTCTTCTGGGCACTTCTCTGGATTCCGGTCCCCCCGGGCGGCCAAAGACGCGATACCTGCACTCATGCAATGCAGGCGGTAGGGTGCGGCGGTCCTGAAGGCCGTCTTTACCCTGACTGAGTGTCCACAGAGTCAGTTCTGCTGTTGTCTAGCTGAGACGCTTCAGCTTCACTCTAGGGAATTCCATCAGCTTCTGTGTTCTGCAGTCAGCATGGTCCTGCCGGAAGCAAACAGGGGAGAGTAGGGGGGCCCTTTCTGAGCTGAAGTCCCAGCACGGCTGGTGAACCTGCCGTGGCACTGGCAGTGGTGTCATTGGAGAAGATAGGACTTTAAGTCCTTTCTCCCTGCGTTTACAGACCTCTTCCAGCCCCTCGCACGGTCATTTCACCTACTTTCTTAAAAGTCTGCTGAAATGTCTCCCCTGCCGCGTGTTCATCACTGATCATCCTGTTTAACACGATGTCCCTCTTCGTCTCTCACACTCCATCGGTTTCTTTTTCTTTCAATCCTCTTTTATTCCTCCTCTTAGAGTATGAACTGAAGATTCAGACTGTCTTATTTGCCACTACATTTTAATCTTTAATCAGTAAAGATAATGACTTTCTAATTGGTAGTATATTTTTTACTGATCTGCTAATTTTATTTTTATTTCAGTGTTGGCAATTTCTCATTTGTGTTGGGGTTAGATTACCGTGCCATCAAACAACACAGCAATTCATTTTTTTAATACTTTTCTTTACATGTTCTCATGACAACCATTAAAGATAGTGAATCAAATTTTCCTAAAATTTTGTTTCCACTTATTTGTCCTGTTATCTTCTATGAATTTCTTACATGAATTTTGGTGATACATTCTCAACTAGTAAATGTCATGTAATTACAAATTCTCAACTTCGATTAGAATATATAAGGTTTATTCACAAATGATCCTTTTTTCTTAAATTGCCTGTGAATAGCACTATGATCTTACTTCATCCTAACTCCTGCGTTTTCATTTTCTCAGTACAAAGCTGCCCATTTTCGTTTTCAAAATTTCTGACTTAAATTGTAGCCATGTGTTTTGCTTTGTCATGAAGTCTGAAGGTCTTTACATTTAAATATAAAATTTAAAGTCGTTTTTATTTACCCATATGAAATAATGTTTAGGTCTTAATTCTGTCTTACATTTTTCATGATGCTCTCTGTGTTTACTGCCTTCAGCTTTTTTTTTTTGTATATTCAAGGTATTTCTTTGCTATCTGTGTACATATCCCTTAATAACGTAGAATTGTGTTCCATTAATTGTTCTTTTCAGTGAGATCTTTATAAATAAGATTTTGTATAAAAGGAAGACCCTGGAAAGGGGATTTGGTGGGACAAGCTCTCACCTCTTCTGCTACGGCTGGTTCTAAATCATTAATTAGCATGCAGCCCCTCCAGCCTCCACCTGCTGCAGAGTTCCCGTCAGCATCTCTCCTGGTCCTGGGTACTCAAGGGCTACTGCGATTGTACATTTACAATTATTACAGAGCACAGAAGGATGAACAGGTGCTCCCTACCACTGCTACATAGCAGCAGCCGTGTCTTCTCACCTCCCATTCAGAACTTCCCTGATCATTCTCTCCAAAGCGACCATGTTGCTAACAATCTCTGTCGACTTTCTTGCTTTTTCTCTTGTGCATGTATCAGTTTTCACCTCTTCTCATATTACATAGTTTACTATCTTATCTCGTTTGTTGTTCTCGTTTTACTCCAGTTAGAACATAAAACTCACAAGAGCAGGTTTTTTGTCGGCCTGTTAGGGTTGTTGCTGCTATCAGGGCCCGTGTGCTTAGAAGACTTGATAGTAATACACTCAGTATTTTCAGAACATGCGAACAAACATCGCCATTGTAGTGTAACTGAAATTTCACTAGACTAAAATTCTAGCTTCAGTGAGGATGCTGTACTCACACGCTCCTCTGTGTTCTAAAGTTAAAAGTTGCTATGAGTCATTTTCAATCGAGCAGGACTTTTTTTATATGAATGTTTTAAACATTTTGTTTATAGCCTAAATGTGCTCTTCATCTTGGAAAATTTAAAACTTTACCTGTTCAGCATTATATTTCAATCTAATATATAATTTGACAAATCAGTTAAGAAATCCTACCTTAAAAAAGTATTTATCTAACTTTTGGATAGCTAACTTGGAGTTAGCTCTGTGTGTGTGTGTGTCTGTGTGTATCTGATGGTCATTTTTCTTTCTTTCGTGTCTCATAGATACTATCAGCAAGTTTTTAAACATTTTACTCTCTTTGTCTTTCTCACTTCAGTCTTTCTTCCTTACTATATTTTGAGCAGCTTCTGTTTTCCTTCATGCTGTATCTAATACAGACATCATTTTCGAGTGCTTTTTTTCCTCTTTCCTTTCCATTTATTTCCTGATTTCTGCCAGGCCACATTGCATCTCTCTTGGTTAACTTGACATATCCTCTGTGTGTACTTTTTAAAAGATATTTTTAAAACATTTTTATGGCTTATGTTTGTTCAGACTTCACGTCTGTTCTGTGATAATATTTTTCTGGTGGAGCATAGTCATCTGTCGCATCTTCCATTCATTTTCTTATTATTTCTCGGGCCATGTTTGTGTGGCTGTCCCATCGCTTCCCCTTAAAGCTGTCTCATCTTTGGATGGGACAAGAACATGTCGGACCAGCTATTCTCAGCAGGGCTCAATGACCCAGGGCCGGCGCTGGTTTCTTTAATAACAGTGATTTTCTTGCACACCAGACTGCGGTGGTTTATGTGGCAGCTTTGTGTGATTTTGTACTTTGACTGAGACTTGCTTCTTCCCAGAGACCAGAAATCCACAGCCACCAAAAGCATGACCCTTCTCCAGAGTAAAACAGGTTTCCAGAAACTTCCCGATTCACCTACAACTGGGTATTGTGAGATGGGAGGTGCGGCTAATCCTCTGGCCAGTCTCTTCCGGGGCTTTGTATGCTAATAGTTGAATCCACTCTTCACAGATTACCCTTCTTTTCTAGGAGTGATTTGTTTGCTAACACTAAGAGACTCGCCCATTTTAAAACCAAATGTCTTGTACCTTTATTGCCTTTGGCAACGCATTCTCATTTATTGTCATTCAAGTTAATGGGTGTTGTTAAATAATTTAAGGATAAGGATTTGTGGCATTGTATCAGGCGACCTTTCAGAATATATCTTACTCATAGCTTTGTACAGAAAGAAGAGAAGAAACCTAGACCTGGGCACTTGAAAAGCCACACTGGTCAGGGAGCAGGAGAGAAGGTTTCAAGGAGGAGAATGAGAAGCAGCGATAGAGGGTGGGCAGATCTTGTGGGCGAACCCAGGAGACATGGGCTGAGATACAAAACTGAATGGAGGTGACTCGGGGAGAAAGACAATGAGCTGTGAGTGAAGATTTTCTGAAAGGTGTTTGTGATCCAGCTGGTGGAGAACTCTACAGATAAGTGAATACAGAAAATGTGATATGTATGTTCACAGTGGCATACTACTCTAGCATAAAGAAAGGTACACTTGAGGCATTCATAGGTTAATGAACTCAACCTGAGACCATAATGTTAAATGAAATAAGTCAGATATTCAAGCTGAAATAGCTTACGGTTTCTCTTACATGAGAAACTCAATGCATATAGCAAAAAAGAATACAGATAAATAGGAAGAAGGGAGTTTTTTGTTTCGTTTTGTTTTGTTTTTTCAGATGGATGGGGGGATAAAGGATAGGGAATACGAGGTGGAGGGAAGCATGCAGGAGGGCAGGAAAGGAGGTGAGAAAAAAGAATTGAAGGGGGAAATGGTGGAAATTGAAAATAGAGCTTTTGCAAATGGGAAAGAGAATGAGAGTTGGAAGGGGGTAGGAGGTTAAAAAAAGAATTGAGATGTAGCATGTACATGTACAACACCTCACAATATATGTAATCATTATGAAATGAAAATATGTACTAATAAAAAAGAAAGATAAGGCTTATGAGGAAGATACTTTGGAAATTTGGAAGTTCATACTTCTTGTGATAATAAGGAAAAAAAATTGACATAAAATGTGGAGCATTAGAATGTCCGAAGGTGGTGTGCTGGCTTTGCGCAGCGCCCCGTGCAGAGTCCAAGAAGTAAGAGTAAGAGAAGAGCAAGAGGGTCGCTTCCCTGCATGAAGTGCTTCAGCTGGAGCATTCTAGTGATGTCATTTTAACTGCGGTTTTTTTGTTCCTGCACAAAATTCCTGTTGCTATTTATTAATTAAGGCAACATACTTATTAAGTATATTTTATATGTCGTGCAAGGCCTGGGGAAAGAATGAAACATAAGCCTCAATTTCAATTATCGTATTTTTAATAAAGAGAATAAACAATTCTTTTTATGTTTATTTTATTGGCACAGAGTAGGTGATGCACATATGAATGCTTGCAAACTTAATTCATCGATAGAGCAAAATATTCGCTGAGAATCTGTGGCGTATCTGATACTTATTTGGGTACTATGAATAAATTAAGGCTAAAGAAGACAGAAACATTGACGCCGTGGAAATTCACTAAAAAATACGTGTTTCTTTTCCCTGATGAGGGTAGGACAGAAAACGCATATAAGTATAGAATAATTCATTTTTGTATAAAATGTTGAGACTGAAAACCATATATATTAATTTATATGTTAAGAACCAATGGGGCTGGGGCTTAGCTTAGTGATTAGAGTGCTTGCCTAGCAAGCACAAGACCCTGAGGTCGATCCCCAGTACCACACACACACACACACACACACACACACACAGAAAAAGAACCACTGTATTATTGCCGAACTAGATTATTTAAAAAAAAAAATGGAGAGATAAAAGCATAATTTTGAGTGCCAAAAATTCACGGGGATTATACACTATCACATAAAATTTGATAAGGGGTCACCATCCCACAGTTATAATTACTTTTCAGGGCTGAGGATTGAATCCAGGACTTTTGCACTGAGCACAAAAGGACTCTTCATAGAGAAGCACTGTGTATTTGAACCTATTTGAACTCTGTGTGTGATAGCCTTTGTTCAGAACCAAACAGCTACGCTTTCCCACTTCACTCACAAACTTCTCTTCACTCAAATGCACTGGGCAAAAAGTGCATATTCCTTGTATTTGTGAGAATTGACGTGCACATTTTCCTGTGGAAGCTCGTGTACTTGAGCACGTCTGTCCGAGAGGCAGGGCCTCTCTGCAAACGGCCTTGCAGCTTCGCCTCTGGGCAGTCGGCCTGGCACACCCGGGTCTGTTCACACAGAGGGGTGAATGAACCGTCCCCTGTGTGTGCATATGGGATCTGCACATGTCTGTGTCTGGGCAGCTGCGAAGGGTTTTCTGTGTAGGTAAACATCTAAGTGCTCAAGGGGCTGTGCCACGCATACACGAATGGCTCTCTGGGGGAAATGGGTGCCCGTGTGTGAGCTCCTTGAGTGGTACATACAGCCTGCACGCGCAAGCCCAGGGCTGTGCTGAGACCTCTGAGAGTGCGCATGCGTGTGCGCTGCAGGAGTCTGGGAAAATGAGGTGTCCATCAACAATGCGCCGGGATGACAGAGTGCTTCTGGAGGGGCTGTCTCAGCCACCATACTTCACTGTCAGTGTGGAAGCTGTTTCTAGAATCAGCGCTGATTTGTCATGGTGTTAACTGATGCCACAGCCGTATCTGTTGGGTCTGGCACTTGTGCGGTAAAATGAAATTTCCAAATAAGTCCAGACTCTGGGCAGCTGGTCTCCAGTTTGAAGATGATAGAATAGAGGATGGTAGTTTCAGAGTAAGAGAGAGAGAGAGAGAGAAAGTAAGAGTGCGAGAGAGACACAGAGAGAGAGAGAGTGAGAGAGAGAGAGACTCTAAAGGGCGTTGACAGGTCTGTGGGTAACACACCTGTGGCAGGCTAGTGGGATGAAGACAGATGGTGCTGGGGCAGGGAGACAGGTGAAAATACAGCTCACCCCGCTGCAGGGGAGTGACACCTTCTTAGGGCATTTGCCTGGATGCTGAGCAGCTATTCAGCACTTCTAGACATTTCTGCCAAAGAGTATGATCCTAGAGCTGAGTGACAGACCTCCAGCAGAAACTTCTGCTTACACTTTAGGAAACTGGAGTCCAGAGTGCTACTTCTCATCCCAACCCCACAAACACACACCTTGCCTTTTTGAGACAGGGTGTTCCTCTTTAGTCCTGGCTGGCCTTGACCTCACTATGTAGCTCAAGTAGCCTGGAACTCCTAGTGATCTTCCTGCCTCAGCCTCCAGAGTGCGAGATTACAGTTGTGTGCACCTCTGATTAAGAACGCTACCTTCTGTGCATAGTCTAGGAGGTAGACTTTAAATTATAATCTAATTTAACAAAGTGTGAAATTTGCCGGCACATTTCAGACTTTAATTTTTTTTTATATTTTCACAATCAATATGTATTTAAAAAAGATGTATTTTTGCAAAATAGAGGCTGGACAACTATTGATTTAGTAAGAGACAGAAAGAAGGCAGAAATATAAGGCAGTGTGGAGGGGTCATGGTTAATTATTTTTCTCCCCTGCCATTTTCCTGCTCAAGTCCTTATACCCAAAATCCAAAACCTGACAGACTATTTTTACTCTCATAGGTAATTTGAAATATCAAGGTAGCTCGTAAAATATCTCTAATCTGAAGAGTCTTTAAATTCCCTCCTTTTCCATTATACACATTTTGGGTGAACCTCATTTTTTTCAACTGATCCTGTAAGTAAAGAATTTTAATAATCTATTGATATATATGTATATATATTTATACTCATGTAATTCATAATAAGGTTAAAATGGAAATTTATAACACACAGGACGATTAAGGTAAACCATGTTTTATGGCTCACAAAAATACTTATAATACAGAGCAATTATTCACTGTGCAGGGAGAAAAACAGGCTTAAGGCATCAAGGTAAATAATTAAGCATGATTTTAAGCATGAATGCAAAACATTTCTAAAACTGCAAGTGGTAAACTAAAATGCAGGTCTTTTTAGAAGGGGCGAGATTGCTGATCTCAAAAATAAAGGGATTTTTTAGATCCAGACTGGAGGAGGTTTGTGCCTGTCCAGAACCTGTATATCGCTTTCTGACATGAGACCAAAACTCACTGCTCACTGTTAACAATAGTATTAACCCATGTGTGTTGAAAATAGAGTCCCGGTTTGACTAGCAAGTGCGTAGAGTATATTAGTTCTTTTGGCAACTGGGTGTTATTCTCCTCCATGACTTGTGTCTCTTGGCCTTTGGCCTTTGGGGGAATGTCTCAGCATTCCTGGCTCTCCCCTAGAACAGGTGCACCAAATCCTACCTTTTGGCTCTCTGTGTCTCACAAACAGGGTTGTTATCCTTTCTGTCTGTTTCTGCATCAGAAACACACTGGTGTCTGGGGCCATTTCCACCCTTCACAAAGGTTTGGAGTCCTGCATCTCTCTGGCCCAGTTGGAAGGCAGCCAAGACCGCCATGGTCTGTTCCTCACGTTCTTGCTGAATAGTGCATCCGGCGGGACCACTCAAGAGTGGGACACTGCTCCAGTAGCTCGGGGTGGGGCTTGTTAGAAACCAAGCAGTTCTGACCGAAGCCCAGGCCCACCGAATGAGGGGCTGCATTCTCACAGGGGAAGCAACATTTTTACATTAAAGACTTTGAGATGCATTGGTTTAAGCCAATGTTCTTTCCTCTATCTTGGCTTTAAAATAAGATCATAGGAGGAGACTTTACAAAGTGAACCGGAACCCGGACCCCATCTAAGGACAATTAAGTCACAATCTGGAGGGTGAACATTAGCATCTTCAGAAGCTCCTTACCTAGATGTGGAGCCAGCACTGAGTCTATTTAGGACAGAGATGTAAGTTGCAAACTCAAACTCTGATATTCCAGCAATAAAGACAACATTTTGATTTTCAGGCAAATGTTTTTAACTCTCTGTGTCCTCATGTTTATCTCTTAAAACATAAGGATAAAATCTAGGTGCTTTAATGTCTCTTGTAAATAATATCAGGCTATTCAGGGCATATCTGAAAGCCCGTGTTTTACTGAAGCAAGTCCTAAGCCCAGACTCGCTGGAACACCGTGAGGGTGCACACTGCGTGGAAATGTTCCCCTCCTCTCCTTCCTGAAGCTCAGGTCAGTCAGAAGGACAAACAGGGCAAGGCTGAGATGCTGCACCCCGAACTGCCACCCCCAGACTTCAGGGAGCCTGAGACTCACTGCTCCCGGAGCGCTCACTCCCAGAGTGCTCTCCGAGCACTGTCGTTTATTCCTTAGTTTGTCTTTTAATCGTTTTCTCTGTGGAGACAGGCCCGAGGCACCTGTCCAATGGATAAGAGCTTTGAAACCTTAATGCTCTCTGAGTTCAGTTAGGATACGTGCAGTGATGCTGGATACGGCCTCATCACCAGACGAGAGGACGGGAGCAGGCTGTGAAAGTCCCCAGCCACGCTGAGCTTGGGTTGTTCAGCAGTCACCTGTTCTTTGCACATAAAACAAAGGCTGCGCTCGGAGAGCCTGTTGGAAGAATCTGGCCTGCATAGGAGTTTCAAACATGTTTTATTTCTGACTTAGCTGCTGAAAGTTAGAAATAGAAAGACCCCCTATAAGTTTGGGAATTCTGATTTCTCAGCATGAAGTACTGACTTCTTACACAAAGCAGTACTCAGCAGAAAAGATGGGAAAAATACTGGCAGTGTAAGTTCAAAGCCTTTCTTCATCTCTGAGCACCGATGGAATCCAGAGCAGATCAGCTAACTATGGGGACCTTAGTGTCCTCATCTGGAGCATAAGGACAAAGACATTTACTCATGTAGTTGCTGTGAAAATTAAATGTGCGTAGTACGACTCATTCTCCTGCATGTTTTCTGTCTTCTAATGTTGTCTGAATAAATGAAACAGGAGCATTATTATTCAGTAAATTAGAAATAGTGTACAGTCATAAAGTATAAAATTAATGTTAAATATCAAGATTATTTCACTGTTTATTGATAAGGCGTGCACATACGGACTCTTGAAGTGTGAATCCTGTCTGTTCTGATGTAGTCTGGGTTATTTCTTTGTTCTGATTTAATTGTTACTAATTGCTTTTTCTCATTAACTTTCAATCAATTTTATTCTCTTCAAAATGATGCCTAATAGACTTAGATTTGTCCTTGGGCTCTGGACAAAATAGCTCTGTTGGGGCAGTGTGGACATACATGCCTGTCTAGGCCCAGGGAGGCTGAGCGACTTGGCCCTCCCCCTCTGCATAGGCCACATGCACAACAAACTCTCCCCGGTGAATACAAGCAGCATCGGCTAATAGCCGTCTTGTCTTTTGCTTTTTTGCAACTTGCTAACTTAGTAGGGTAATTTTTAATCATTTTGAGTCTGCTCTGATAGGTATGACTAATCCTAATACGCTGTTTAGAAATGTAGAACAGTTCAGCATCTTAGAAATAAAAATGCACTGTGGGCCATTATGTGCCAGACCCCGGACTAAGACCAAAAGGTGCCTAAAAAGCTTAATTTTCTTTTTTCCTGCAGATCTCATTCCAGCTGTGTTTCTCTGGTGTGAGGGCTTGACTTGGCTGCCAAATTTAAATTGAAGCAGCTATTTGACATACCCAGCTGGTAAAATTCCCTCTAAGAACGAGCAATGTCCCGTGGAGTCAGCCATGATGTCCAGACTTGTTTACAACTGCCAGTGAGTTAATTGAAATGCAGCTGCAGGATTTACAACACAATAATGTTTAGCCTTTTCCGGTATTTTCACCTCTTTTACCCCATCCAATTCCTCAATCAGCTCCCTAAGACTCTGAATGAAGTTAGTTCACGTAACCTAGGTTACGCTCTGCCTGCCAACAACTTCCTCAAGTCAATGGCTTAAAATAATAAGCAAATTTCTGCACACACAATTTCTCTTGCCCACTGAAATTCCAGGTGAATTATCAGTTAAACATTTTGTGGATTACAACTGCAATATGTCAACACACAGCCTTCAAGCTAGCCGTGAGGAAGAGAGATTTAAATTAGCATTCTCCCCTGGAAAGAGAAAGCTACTGGAGATGCAAACTGTCTTGTGTAACTAGCGTCTGGTCGAACAGCGTGCAAAGGTCCTGGCTTGTGGTCTGAGCTTGATTGTCCTATTACCTCAGTATTTTCTTTAGTTATACAGAATGGTAATATTTGCCTTGCAGTCAATGAGATAGTGTACTGAAAGGTCTTTGAAAATTATATAATGCTAAAGAAATCATTCACCTTGTATGATGAAGATAATCTCTACTGAGTTAAGGCTATTATGATGGCCATTTTCTTACATCAACATGCTAGGCTGTAGGCCCCACTTAGTCAACCAAATTGTTACCTTGGTGTGTTCTGACGGTATTTTTGTAGATGATTACGGTCTGTAATAAGGAAATTTCAAGTAAATCTTACCCTGGGTATTTTGGAAGCACGTGGTTCAAGCTATGGAAATGTGCTAAGAGCAGATCTGAGATTTCCCTGAAGAAGAAGAAATTGCACTTTCGGCAGGCACTTTCAGCTTATGCCACAATGTTCCAGAATGTCCTTGCTGATAGCTTTTATATGGATTTCAGATGTATTTAGCCACCCGGACACTATTTGATAAGGTAATTATTTCCAACCGATAATATATAGCCATATAATATATATTAAGGTGTTATCTGTTTCTCTCCATATATATGCCATCCTGGTTCTGTTTATCTTGCTGAGCCCTGACTGGTTGATATGGTTATATATTATACAACATGTATACAACTATACAAGATGAAGTAGTGTAAAACATTTCAGTGATGCTATTTTGAGACTCAAAATCAGAGCATTTTCAAAGCACATAGAGATTTTATGTCTTTTCTAAACCATCAAGTAATATGGCTACCCGCACAATGATCACGTTGTCTAGAGTCCTACCTGAAATGTTTCAAATACAATGAAAGCAGAAATCTGCCAAAACACCTGCAAGACAAAGAACACATTCCATAAAGGTGTTGAGGACAGGAAAGAAAAGTAATATTTTTGAATATTTATCATGTCTCATGAATTCAGATAGAGTAATTTACATATCTGATCACATTGAAGACACAACCGCCTCATGATATGTTCTATTGATGATTTTGAATAAAGAAAATTGAAAACTGGGTAACTTGTGGCATTTCCACATTCCACAAGAGGACAAGGACAGGCCCATGAATTCTTTTGGTCTTTCTGAGACCAAACTGTATGCAATGGGGATTCAGAGAGAAAATGAGGATGGGGGAAGGGTCTGCATCCCTTCATTCCCACACACAGGAAGACTCTTCATTCTCTTGTGAAACCTTCTAGGAAGCCAACATGAAATGCTGATTTTCACACATGATCTGACATGTTGGCATCCTCTTGAATGCAGAGAGAATCTCTGACCTGTCCGAAGGACAACAGAGGAGCTCTCTCGCCAAGCCCCTGCTCTCTGTACCACTCTTTGATTCTTCATCATTTCTGGGAGACAGAGTCACAGTCCTCAGTATTTCTATAGCTCCAAACATTGTTAGATTTATACTTAGCTTCTTTCCGACTGCTGTGGAAAAAAATGGTTTGTAGTCGAATAGAAAGAAAACACACAATTTGCATGCTGTATCAATCTTCCTATCTCCTTAGATGGTGAGATTTACAATGGCAGAAGTGGTAAGAAGGAGTCCTGGGTGAGAAGATAGAAGACTGGTTTCTGGGCTAAAGGGAATGATTTAAGGCCGAGAGGTCTGTCAGTTCTATATGCACATCAGATATCTTTGTTATTACTCTGTTTTGTTTTTCCACAAGAATAATATATATGCTTGAGAAAATCATTTAACCTTTCCATTTACTGTCCTTAGAATAGTACATTTTTAATTAAACACTACTACCAATCTACTCTCCAGGCAAAGACGTCTGTTTACTAAAACACATTGTCATCATTTATTTTTAGATGGCATATTGTATCTCATAATAATTGATAATAGGTATTATCTTTGCCATTAGCAATAAGGAGACATATATGTACTGTAATAGGATTCTAGGAATTATACATAGTAATGAGAAGCAATTATCATATGTGAGATGATTAAAGACACACTACTCATTATTATTATTATCATTCACATTTTAGTCTCATTCTTTACATCAAAATGCAGTCTTTTAATTCTTCAGTGTTTTATAGTATTGCCTATCCTATCAGACAGATTCCAACCACCATTTCAATATGGTGACCATGATTCCAATCATCACATCTGGAAGCAAACACTGGAGCTCATCACCTGCTCCCACGGTCTGCAAAGACTCACTGTTCAAGAGAGCGAACGTTTCCCAGAAATGCCCATGGAGGCCTCTCTCAGTGTTGTGCACTGGGAACACATCACCTCTAGTCCTTGGCTGTGGAGGAGAAACAGTAGAGCTATTTCCACCCAAATAAGATTTATAACTTGGTTTGGGGAGACAACCAGAGTCGGCAAAGCCAAGGCTGGCTGGTGCCTAACCTCAGGAGCTGGAGTCAGAAGGACACAAGGTGTTCCTGGTAGACGGTCTTCCCCGACCTTTCTGGCCTCCCCAGGGGCTTCAGATCTTTCCTTCATCCATCTTCTTTAGCTAATTGCATGTCCTTAGGACATTGCTGGTGACTGTGAAAGAGAATTTCAGAGTCACAACTTATCCATTTGGACTGTCTAAACATGGTCTGGGAAAAGAATAAATTAGTGGAATAAATATGAAATATGTATGGATATGTACATACATCTAACTTTTACAAATGCTATAGAAGCATATGAAGTTTTGTGTAACTCCTAGATTATAAATATTCAAATAGTACACCTAGGGCAAATGTACATCTTACTAGTCAAATTGGCTTGAAAGACACCTAGCAGCTGAGTAACGCACACTTTTAGGAGTGTCTGGACGGGTCGTGGGTGCATGATCTGGGGGACTATGTCTGGTCCCTGGCGCCTTCCTCTTGGAGCTCTTCCCCTGCGTTCCACTTCCGGTTAGCCCCAAAGTAAGCAGCTTCAGTCCACCACCCTCTTCCACCAAGATACTCCTGACGTGCAGCCAGCCAACCACGGATGGTATCCTCTGAAATTGGGAGAAAAAAATGAACACTTTCCTGTTTAAATTGTTTATATCAGGCATTTTGTCTTAGCAACAAAGTGATTGATACACACACACACACACACACACCACACACATATATATGTACATATATACTGGATGTCATAAACATCCCATATTATAGCAAAAATACTTTATTAGGCAAAGGTGTATCTAGCCACTTAATTTTGTGTTAGTGTGCATACATGTAACATGTGCACATAAAATACACACATGTATAGAGTTCATTAAAGACAGAGAAAAATATATTTTTATTTTTTAATCGACCCTAGTCAGCTTTTATAGTGGGCTACTTTTTCTGCATGCTTTTTATTATAACTTCCACACCATTTTTTTACTAGCTGAAAAAAATGCTCTTTTTAAGGTTTTATTGTTAAATTTTATAACCCATTACCATCTTCTTTCTTTATTGCTGCCATGAACTCTGAAACCTTCAGTCAGAAACCTTTCGTTCATTGATCTCTGTAGCATCTGGCTTAACATGTTCTTTTCTACTAGTCACTTTGTCAGCATTATTCTGGTCTTAACCACAATAGTGATAAAATAATTTGACGGCTTGGACTGTCATTTCCTTGACATACCAGCTCTAGTGACTTTATGCCCCTGTCCTCCTACTTCCTGATGTCCACTCTGGGTCTTGCTTTTAATGTATCTTGACTATTCAGCTTTTAACATAACTATTTCAAGTTCTACATTCTCTACAACCATCTTGTTCTATGTAAGAAACCACAGTTTATAAATGTTTATTTTCTTCTTTCCCAAAAGTCTATGTCATATTTTGCCCTTTGAAATCTTCAGCATTCTCCATATGATAGCCAAGAACCACAATTAAAAATTGCATGATGTTAAGAATCTTCACATCACTAAAATTTTGCCTACCTGCAAGTTGTGCTCATATTCTCCATCTTCTATCATGTGAAAACACCACTTTTACCTTCCTGTACTGTCAACTTTCTGTACTCCCTTCTCCAATTTGTTCACAAGCACAATTTCTGTTTTCTTGTTATTTCCTATTATTTTATATGCCTTCCTAAAAAATAAATCGTTTCCCTCCACTACCCACTGGCAAAGTTCTCCCCTTGCCTCAGCACTTCAATGAGGTTGGCAGAGTGGGGCGAAGCTCGGCCTCTTACCTGAACCTGCGAGGCTTCGTGCTCTCCTTTCTTAGAATTTTTGACGCACTCGGCTGTCCACTATGATATCTAAGCACAGAAGTACTTGCAGATGCCTCAGTGAATTCCTGGACATTAAGTCCCTTCTGCGGTTGCATAGAAGACTCCAAACTTGTCAACAGACTCCAGGTGCAATAACTTAACCACTACACTAACACGCCTTTTCCCCTGTTGTTCGACTGTCTCCGGGATTACAAAATTGGCAAGTGGTGGTTACCGTGGGTCGGTAGAAACTTAGCTGAATGCACCTCCCCTCTCCATGCCTCCTGACCTTTGGGCACTGCATGACCTGATCTATCAGAGTCGGTGTATCACTCTGCGGCGGCAGCAGCAGGACCCGCTCCGCTGACCGGCACTCCAGGAAGCTTTGGTCTCCGACACACTGTTTTTGCTTCCCAGTTTGTAGTAGATTTGCCAGATTCTTCTTCAAAAGAAGTGAGCCTCCCGTTTAATCACTGGGCTCTGGGTTTAGCGGCTGTCTCAAGTCTGGTACAGCGTAAAATTTCTGTTTTTCCTTGTGGTTTATATTAGCTTTCTCCTCATCAGTTTTCAGTAGTTTTTGTTTATTTACACAGTTTGAGCAACATTCTCATCAGTCGCCCATCTTTCTACCTGTGGAACTGAAGCCTGAGAACTAAACTAGACTGAGGCAGGCAGCGTGGGCTGTGGAGAGACGGAGAAAAGAGCTGGAAAGTGGAAATACGTGGGCAAAGACCTGGAATGAAATTAACAGGTGGTGAGTTCTATAAAACCTGTGAGTTTAATATGTTGATTATTAGAATTTGTTAGAGTCGAATATGCAACAGATAACAGGAGACCAAATGTAAACAGAACCTAGAAATCTAAAAAAAAAAAAAAAAAAAAAAAAGGTCTGTCAGCTTTGATCTCTAGTGTAGCAGATTATAACAGCTGATCTGTCTGGATACACATGTGTGCTAAGGCTCTTGTGAGCCAGCGAGGAAGCAATTCTGAGACCCTGCTGTGGAAGTGAGTGTCCTGCTAGACCGTGGTAGTATTCTGCGAAAGGCTTTCAAAGCCTGGGTCGAATTGTCTTCGATTCGAAGTTGGGCAGCTGTATATACTTTCAGTTCAGGTAAGTGGGCCAGACCAGGTGAGCTCAGACTGCCTTTTCCACACCAGTTCCTTCTATAAAATAGCCCCACTATTGAGGTTTTGTGCTTCAATCTTTAGCCTAAGCAATGGCACATGGATTATTGTATCACATACATAGTTTTCCATTTTATTCAATCATTTACTGTGGCTTTATAATTTTTTTTTGTCTCTTCGTCTAAATGGCAAGTGTTTTGTTTTTTGAAACCCCGGATATTGTCCCTGCTGACCAGATATAAATTGTTGTACTTGGCTTTCACTCATTTACAGAGGGCATTTTAGAGTAAACTTTATCAACAGAAGCAGTTGAATACATGGTTCCAGCTGTACCTCTCATTTCCAAAAATCTCACTTTAGGGGACTGCCACACTCTTACAGTCTCAACATTAGATTCTTTTGGTGAAAAATCAAACCAGAAGCTAAACGTAGGGGCCCATTCCTGGAATCGCAGCACTTGGGAGGATGAGGCAGGAGGATCACTGCAATTTAAAGAGCAGCTTAGACTATATAGTGAGTTCAAGGCCAGTGTGAACTATATATGGAAGACCCTGTCTCAAGAAACAAAACAAAGCAAAAAAATCAATCCTAGAAGGTGCCTTCCACTCAGCAGCATTCTGGGAGGTGTCTAGTAAGGTCAATATGATGACAATAGAGGCATGTTTCAGCTGACCTCATTACTGTAGTTCCTTTTCCCTGAGTCGTAATCTTTTTATGTCCTTTCACGCAAATATAAGCTACCTTTAGGTGACATGGTGTGTTCCTGGACCCTGAACTGCAGAAGACTTTAGCCCAATTCTGGCTCTTCCACTGACTAGCTGTGTGCCCTGGATGAGGCATTCAGCTTTTCCTAGCTTCATGTTTCTATCTGTCAAAAGCAGGTAGAATGATATAGTGATCTAACAGGACTGCTCTGCATATTCCACGAAGGAGACAGGATTCTACATGCGCAAATGAGCCTGTGTGTGCTTGGTCCAGACATAGAGTAAAAGCCCGAGGGATGTTGACAATTTCTGTAATTGCCATCATCGTTCAGACAAGCCATGTTAAGGAAGGCTTCCTGTACCAAATAATTTTTAGAACCATGGATAGCAATTGCTGCATTATTTATAAAATCTAATAACAAATAAGATCCAAATAACTGCCAGGACAAAGAACGTTCATGGTGAGATAGTATATGAGTGTTAAAATTGTGCTTTTAAAAACTTTGAAAAAGTTTGTAATTATAATTTTGCTTGAAAGTTAATTAAACAAAACTTAAGATAAGATTTAGTATGTAATATGGTGTTAATGAAGTAAAACTAGATCTGTAAACATGAAAATCCGGTGGGAAGATGTGGACGCAATGGGTTGGTTTACAGGGAGCTGGGGCTTTGTCAGCAGTGCAGGCCGAGCAGAAGCGCTGGAGAATCTGCAGCGTGGGGGTGTGCAGATCAGCCTGGTGGTGCAGCACACTGAGAGAAAGGAAGGAGCTAATCGGGCAGGAGAGGAATCATGAATTCCACTTCCTTCACTCCCTATAGCATCTTGGGCCCTGCAGGTTCCCTTTTTTTTTTTTTTTTTTTTTTTTTTTTTGGTGCAGGGGATCGAACTCAGGACCTTGTGCTTGCAAGGCAAGTACTGTAACCACTGAGCTAAATCCCCAGGCCCCCCCCTTTTTTTTGCAGGTTTGCTGTTGTCACACAATTTCCATCTCTTGCATATAGTTCTTCACGGAACCCTGATAAACTAGCTAGCTAGCTAGCATTATTCTCTTTTTAAACCGGAAAACAGGCTCGGGAAAGTGAGGGAAATTTCTAGGTTTGCACAGCTACTATCAATTAACTTGTATGTTTAAGTCAACAGATAAAAGTTGTATAAGCCTATCATCTCCACGTTTTGAAATATATATGCATTAAGAATGGCTAAACCAATAAGCCTTTATTTATACCATGTTTTTTGGTGTGATGAAAATACTTTAAACTCCCAGCAATTAACAAGAATGCAATTCATCCTCATTTGCTATTGGCACCATGTTTTACAATCAGTCTCTTGAATTTAATCTTCCTGTGTAACTGGCATTGAGTATCCTCTGACTGGCACAACTAGCACATTTAGAGTAGTATTTACATATGGTTATATGAGGTCCAAAAAGTCATGTTCTTTCTTTTGGACCTGAGGAGGGTAGGAAGCTCAGCACAGGAAGACAGGGCAGAAGAGGATGCACTGATTCAGCCGAAGTACGTAGGAAAAAAGAGCCAGTACATAACAAAGGAAGATGCCGAAGAATAACAAGCATCTTTGTGTGCTTGTGTCTTTCTTCCCTGGTTTCTGTTGCCTCCTCCTGCTGCATTCTAGCCTGTCTGCTCAACCTGAGCGAGCTTCCCCAAGCACGGCACACTGTTTTATGGCACAATATCTCCACTGCTTAAGGGGAAAGCAAAGGTTCCTTCCAGCAGCACTTAGTGCCCTCTCACTGCGGT